>CAKJTW010000241.1:0-47500 GCA_917880005.1 Nanger dama | reverse complement strand
AACACTAACCTAACCCCCAAACCTAACAATATCCCTAACCCTAACGCTAACCCTAACGCTAAAGCCAAGACTAACGCTAACCCTAACCCCAAACTCTGACCCTGACCTGACCTAACCCTATCCCTAAACCTATCACTAACCCTAAGCGTAACGCTAACCCAAACCCTAACCCTAACCCTTATCCTAAACCCTAACCTTAACCCCAAACCTAACCCTAAACCCAAACACTAACCCTAACCCTAACCGCTAACCCTATCCCTAACCCTAACCAAAACCACGAACCCTAATCCTAACCCCCTAACAAACCCTAACCCTAAACCTAACCCTAAACCAAACAGTAACACTAACCCTAACCCTAAACCAAACCCTAACCCTAACTCTAACCCTAAACCTAACACCAACCCTAACCCTAAACCTAACCCCAACCCTAACCCTAACCCCAACCCCAACCATAACTGTAACCCCAACCCTAACCCTAACCCTAACCCCAAACCTAACCCTAACCCCTAACCCCAACCCTAACCCTAAACCCAACCCCAACCATAACCCTAATAACAACCCTAAACCCAACCCCAGCACCAACCCTAAGCAGAACCACAATCCCAACCCTAAACCCAACCCCAAACCCAACCCTAACCCCAACCTCAAACCCAACCCCCACCCCAACCCCCAACCCCAACACTAACCCTAACCCTAACCCCAAACGCTGACCCTGAACCTGACCATAACCCTAACCCCAACACTAACCCTAAACCCCAACCCATACTCTAAACCTAACCCCTAACTCTAACCCTAACCCCTAACCAAAACCCCTAACCCTAACCCTAACCCTAAACACTAAAACCTAACACTAACCCTAACCATATCCCTACCCGTAAAATAACCCTAAATACTAACCCTAAAACAAATCCTAACCCCAACCCTAACCCTAACCCCAACACTAACCATAACCTAACCCCAACACTAAGCCCAACCACTAACCCTAACCCTAAACCCTAACCCCAACATTAACCCCTAAGCTAACCCTAAACCTAACCCTAACCCTAACGCTAACTCTAACCCTAAACCTAACCCTAAACCCTGACCCTGACTCTGAACCTGACCATGACCCTGACCGTGATCCTAACCCTAACCTTAACCCCAAACCCCAACACTAACCCTAACCATAACCCTAAACCTAACCCCTAACCCTAATCCCAACACCTAATCCTAACCCTAACCCTAACCCTAACACTTACCCTAACCAAAACCCCTAACCCTAACCCCCACCGTAACCCTAACTCGTCTAAACCTAACCCTAACCCTACCTCTACCCCTACCCCCAACCCAACCACAAACTTATCCCTAACCCTAACCACAACCCCTAATCGTACCTGCATCACTACCCCTACCCATAACCATAACCCTATCCCTAAACCCTAAACCATAACCTAACCGTAGCACAAAACACTAACCCTTACCTTAACTCTGTCGCAATGCTAAAAGTAACCCTACCCCTAACACTAACCACAACCTCTAAACCTACCCCTAAACCTAGCCCTAACCCTATTCTAACCATAACCCTAAACCTAACCCTGAATAACAATAAACCTAATAGTAATGCTAACCTTAACCCTAAACCTAACCCCAACGCCAACCCTACCTTAAACCCACCCTAAAACTAGCCCTAGGCCTAACTCTAACCCTATACCTAACTTTAACCCTAACACATATCCCAAGACTAAACTCTTTCCCTAACCCTAAACCTTAACTCTAACCCTAATCCCTAACCCTAACACTAACCCTAACCATAACCCTAACCGCACAATAACCCTAAATTATAACAGTAACCCTAACCCTAACCCCAACCTTAACCCCAACCCCAACCCTAACCCCAACGCTAACCCTAACCTAATCCTAACACTAACCCTAACCATAACCCTAAACCCAACACTAACCCCCTCCCTAATCTAACCCTAATCCTAACACCTAATCCTAAACCTAACCCTAACCCCTAACCCTAATCCTAACCCTTACCCTAACCAAAACCCCTAACCTTAACCCTAACCCCAACCCTAACTCGTCTAAACCTAACCCTAAACCTACCTCTACCCCTACCACTAACCCAAATGTAACCTTATCCCTAACCCTAACCACAACCGCTGAACCTACCTGCACCGCTACCCCTACCCATAACCATAACCCTATCCCTATTCCCTAAACAATAACCTTAACTCTACCCCCTAACACTAACCACAACCCCTAAACCTACCCCCTAACCCTAGCAATAACCCTATTCTAACCATAACCCTAAACCTAATTCTCTATAACAATAAACCGAACAGTAACGCTAACTTTAACCCCAAACCTAACCCCAACGCCAACCCTACCCTAAACCTACCCTAAAATTAGCCCTACGCCTAACATTAACCCTAACGCTAACTTTAACCATAACACATATCCTAAGCCTAAACTCTTTCCTAAACCTAACCCTAAACCCTATCCGTAACCACTAACCCTAATCCCTAACCCTAACCTTAACCCTAACACTAACCCCTAACCATAACCCTAAACCCTAACCCTATCCCTAACATTCACTCTTACACTTAACATAACAATAATCACTAACCGTAACCTTAGCCCCAGCCCGAACCCTATCCCTAGTCCTAGCACTATGCCTAATCCTAAACCTATTCCTAGCACGAACCATAACCCCAACACTAAAACTAACCCTAACCTTATTCCTAAACCAAACCCTAACCCTAACCCTAACCGCAACCCTAATTTTAACCCTAACCCGAAACCCAAATCCTAACCCTAACCCTAACTCCTAACCCTAACCCTAACCCTAACACCAAACCTAACCCACCCTTACCCCAACCACAATCCCAACACTAACCTCAACCCCAATTCCAACCATAACCCCAACACCATCCCTAACCCCAACCTCAACCCTAACCCTAAACCTAACCCTATCCATAACCCCCAACCCTAATCCTTAACCCCTAAACCCTAACTCTAACACTAACTCTAACCCCCAAACCTAACCCCTAACCCTAACGCTAACACTAATGCTAATGCTAACACTAACGCTAACTCTAACCCTAAACCCTGACCTGGACCCTGACCTAACCCTATCCCTAACTCTATCACTAACCCTAACCGACTAACCGTAACGCTAAACCTAAACCCTAACCCTAACCCTAACCCTAACTGCTAACCCTATCCCTAACCCTAACCAAAACCAATAACCCTAAACCTAACCTAAACCACCCTAACCCTAAACCTAAGCCTAAACCCTAACCCTAACCCTAAGATCAAACATAACCCTAACCCTAACTCCAACCCTAACCCTAACCCTAACCCCCAACCCTAAACGTAATCCCAACCCTAACCCTAACCCTAACCCCAACCCTAACCATAACCCCAACCCCAACCCTAACCAGAACCACAATCCCAACCACAATCCCAACCGCAATCCCAACTCTAACCCCAACACCAACCCTAACCCCAACCCCAACCCTAACCCTAAACCTCACCCCTAATCCCTAACACTAACCCTAAACCCTAACCCTAACACTAACCCTAACCCCTAAGCCTAAGCCTAACCCTAAACCTAACACTAAACCTAACACTAACCCTAATGCTAACCCTAACCCTAAACCCTGACCCTGACCCTGACCCTAACCCCAACTCTAACCCTAACCCTAACTAACTCTAACCGTAAACCTAAGGCTAACCCTAAACCCCTAACCATAACCCTAACCCTAACCCTAATCCTAACCACTAACCCTAAATCTAACCCCTAACCACTAAGCATAACCCCTAACCCTAACCCTAACCCTATCCAAAACCCTAACCCTAACCCTAATCGTAACCCTAAACCCTAAAACCTAACACTATCCCTAACCATACCCTAACCATACAATAAGCCTAAATCCTAACCCCAACCCCTAACCCTAACCCCATCCCTAACGCTAACCCCAACCCTAAACCCAACCTAACACTAACAATAACCCTAACCGTAAAAAAAACCCCAACCCTAACCCTAAAACTACCCTAAAACATAAAACCTAACACAATCCCTGAAGATAACCCTAACCCTACAATAACCCAAAAAACTAACCCTAAAACTAAACCTAACCCCATCCCTAACCTTAACCACAACCCTAACCCTAACACTAACTTTAACCCATTCCCCTACCATACCCCTACCCCTAACCGATAACTCTAACCCGAACCCTAACCATAACCCCTAAGACTAACAATAACCCTAAACCATACCCTAACCCAAAACTTTAACCCTATCCCTAAACCTAGCCCTAGCACTTACCCTAACCTTAACCCTAAACCTAAACCTAACCATAATCCCAAACACTAACCCTAAACCTAAAACAATCCCTAGGAGTAACACTAACCCTAAACATAAAAGACTAACCTAAACCTAATCTTAACCGTAATGTTAACCCGAACACTAAACCTAACCCGAGCCCAAACCGTATCTCTAGCTCTAACCTTAACCCTAACACTAATCTGAAAACCTAAAACCTAACACTAACCCTAACCATAACCCTAACCCCACAATAAACCTAAATCCTAACTCTAACTCTAACCCTAACCCTAACCCCAACACTAAATCTAAACCCAACCCTAACTCTAAACCCAACCCTAACCCTAAACCGAACCCCCAACTCTAACCCTAATCCCAACCCTAAACCTAACCATAACCCTAAACCTAACCCCAACCGCAACCCTAAACTCAACCCCAGCTCTAACCCCACCCCAAACCTAACCCTAACACAACCCTAACACTAACCCTACCCCTAACCCTAACCTCAACATTAACCCTAACCCTAAACCTAAACCCTAACCCTAACCCTTACTCCTAAACCTAACCCTAACCCTAACACCAACCATAACCAACCCTTACCCCAACCACAATCCCAACCCTACCTCAACCCAATCCCAGCCATGACCCCAACACCAACCCTAACCTCAACCTCAACCCTAACCCTATACCTAAACCTATCCCTAACCCCTAACCCTAACCCTAACCCTAACCTTAACCCTAACACCAACCCTAAAACCTAAACGTAACCCCAAACCCTAACCCTAACGCTAACGTTATCGTTGACCCTAACGCTAAATCTAACCCTAAACCCTGACTCTGACCCTGAACTAACCCCTATCCCTAACCCTATCACTAACCCTAACCGTAACACTAACCCCTAAACCCTAAACCTAACCCCTAACCCTAAACCTAATCCTAAACCCCAACCCTAATCGTAACCCCAAACCCTAACCCTAACCCTAACCGCTAACCCTATCCCTAACCCTAACCAAAACCACTAACCCTAAATCTAACCCTAACCCTAACCCTAAACCAAACCCTAATCCTAACCCTAACCGTAAACAAAACCCTAAACCTAACCCTAAACCCTAACCCTATCTCTAACCTTAACTCTAATCCTAACAATAACACTAATCACTAACCGTAACCCTAAACCTAGCCCCATCCCTATCCCTAGCCCCAGCACTAGGCCTAATTCTAAACATATTCCTAGCCCGAACTGTAACCCTAACACTAACTCTAACCCTAATCCTAACCCTAACCCCAAACCTAAACCCCTAACCCTAACTGTATCCAAACCCCTGACCCTAACCATAACCCTAACCCCCAAACCTAACCCTAACATTAACCCTAACCCCTAAACCTAAACCCCTAACGCTAACCCTAACTCCTAAACCTAACCCCTAACCCTAACCTTAACCATAACCCTAACACCAACCCTAACCCTAACCCTTACCCCAACCACAATCCCAACCCTAACCCCAACCCGAATCACAACCATAACCCCAAACCAACCCTAACCCCAACCTCAACGCTAACCCCGAAACTAACCATATCCCTAACCCCTAACCCTAACCCTAACTTAAACCCCTACCGCTAAACCTAACTCTAACCCTAACTCCTAAACCTAACCCTATCTCTAACCCTAATGCTAACCCTAACGCTAAAGCTAACCTCAACGCTAACCCCAACCGTAAAACCTGACCCTGACCTAAACCTATCCCTAAATCTATCACTAACCCTAACCATAATGCTAACTCTAAACCCTAACCCTAACCCTTACCCTAATCCTAAAAACTAACCCCAACCCTAACCCTAAACCCTAACTCTAACCCTAACCCTAACCGCTAACCTTATCCCTAACCCTAACCAAAACGACTAACCCTAATCCTAACCCTTAACCAAACCCTAACCCTAAACCTAACACTAACCCTAAAGCAAATCGTAAACCTAAACCTAAACCCTAAAACCAAACACTAATCCTAACACTAATCCTAAGCCTAACACCAACCTTAAGCCTAACACTAACCCCAACCCTAACCCTAACCCAACCACAACCCTAACCATAACCCCCAACCCTAAACCTAACCCTAACCCTAACCCCCAACCCTAACCCCATCCCTAACCAGAACCACAATCCCAACCATAAACCCAAACGCAATCGCAACCCTAACACCAACCCCAACCCCAAACCTAACCCCAAACCCAACCCTAACCCTAACCCTCACCCTAATCCCTAACCCTAACCCCAACCCTAACCGCTAACTCTAACCCTAAAACAAACCCTAACACCTAAACCCAAGCCTCAAACCTAACCCTAACGCTAACCCTAACGCTAACGCTAACCCTAATGCTAAACCTAACCCTAAACCCTGACCCTGACCCCTAACCCTAACCATAACTCTAACCCTAACCCTAACACTAACCTTAACCCTAATGCTAACACTAAACCCTAATCCTAATCCCTAACCCTAACCCTAACCCTAACCCCTAACCGTAACCCCCAGCCCTAACCCTAACCCTAACCAAAAATCCCTAACCCTAACCCTAACCGTAACCCTAAACCCCTAAAACCTAATACTATCCCTAACCATAACCCTAACGCTACAATAACCCAAAATCCTAACCCTAAACCTAACCCTAATGCCAACCATAACCCTAAACCCAACCCTAACCCTAACCCCAAACCTAACCCTAAACTAACCCTAACCCCTAAACTTAACCCTAACCCTCACCCTAAAACTAACCCCTAACGCTAACCCTAACTCCAAACCTAACACTAACGCTAACCCTAATGCTAAACCTAACTCTAAACCCTGACCCTGTCTCTGACCCTGACCCTGACCCTGACCCTCACTCTAAAACTAACACTAACCATAAACCTAAACACTAACCCCAACCCTAACCCCCAACCGTAACCGTAACCCTAACCCTAACATTTACCTCAACCCTAATCCTAACCCTAACCAAAACCCCCAAACCTAACCGTAACCCTAACACTAACCCTAAACCTCTTCTAACCCTAAACCTAAGAGTAACGCTAACCCTAACCCTAAAAATAACTCTAACCCTAAACTAAACCCCTAACCTAACCCTAGCCCCAACACAACGCTAACCCTAAACCTAACCCCAACCCATACCCCTACCTCTATCCCTAATCCCTATCCCTAAATCTAACCCTAACCTTAACTGTGAACCCTAACTCTAACTCCATCCCTAACCCTAAACCCCACCCTAATTCTAACCCTAAACCCTAAAACCGAACCCTAACCCTAACCGTAACCAAACCCTAACCCTAACACTAACTTCAACCCATTCCCTACCCCGTACCCCTAACCCTAACCGATAACTCTTACCCTAACCCTAACCCTAACCTCTAACTCTTACCATAACTCTAAACCATACCCTAACCCAAAATCAAACCCTAATCCTAACCCCAGCCCCAGAACTTAACCTAACCTTAACCCCAAACCTAAACCTCAACCTAACCCTAAACCCTAACCCTAATCCTAAAACAAACCCTAAGAGTAACACTAACATTAAACCTAACACTAGCCTAAACATTACCTTAACCGTAATATTAATCCGAACACTAAACCTAACCCCTAGCCCATACCCTATCCCTAGGTCTAACCCTAACCCTAACACTAATCCTAAACCCTAAAACCTAACACTAACCCTAACCATAACCCTAACCCTACAATAACCCTCAATCCTAACTCTAAACCTAACCCTAACACTAACCCCAAAACTAACCCTAAACCCAACCCTAAACCTAATCCCCCCCAACCCCAACCCTAACCCTAACCCCAACCCTAAACCCTAACCCTAACCCCAAACCTAACCCCCAACACCAAACCTAAACCCAACCCCAACACTAACCCCACCCCACACTAACCCTAACATAACCCCAACACTAACCTTAACCCCCAACCCTAAACCTAACCCTAACTCTAAACCCTCACGCTAAACCTAACCTTAAACCTAATGCTAACGCTAACCCTAACACTAAACCTAACCCTAAACCCCGACACTAACTCTGACCCTGACCCTGATCCTGACCCTAACCCTAACCTCCTAACCCTAAACCCTGACCCTGACTCTGACCCCGACCCTGACCCCTGACCCAAAACCCAACCCTAACGCTAACACTAAACCCTAACCCTAAACCTAACCATAACCCTAACCGTTACCATAAACCCTAACCCTAACCCTAACCCTAAACCTAACCTTAACCTTCAACCTAAACCGAACCCCAACCCTAAACCCAACCCCCAACCCTAACCCCACCTGAACCCTAACCCTAGCATAACCCTAACACTAACCCTAACCCCTAACGCTAACCCTAACCCAGACCTTAAACCGAATGCTAACTCTAACGCTAAACTTAACCCTAAACCCTGGCCCTGACTCTGACCCTGACTCTGACCTCAACCCTAAATCTTAACACTAACCCTAAGACTAACCCTAACCCTAAACCCTAACCCTAACCCTAACTCTAACCCTAAACCTAAACACTAACCCTAAAGCTAAACCAAACCCTAACTCTACTTAACCCTAACCCCAACCCTAACCCCAACCACAATTCCAACCCTAACCCGAACTCTAAACCTAACCCCAACCCTAACCGTAACCCGAACCCCAACACTAACCACAACCGCAATCCCAATCCTAATCCCAACCCCAACCCCAATCTTAACCCTAATCCTAACCCTAACACTAACCCTAAACTAACCTAACCCTAATCCTAACCCCAACACTAACCCCAAACCCTAAACCATAACCCTAACGCTAACCCTAACGCAAACGCTAACCCTAACCCTAATCCTAAACCTAACCCCTAACCCTAACCCTAACCCTAAACAAAACCCCTTAACCCTAACCCCTAACCTTAACCCTAAACTGTTTCTAACCCCAAACCTAGGAGTAATGCTAACCCCAACCCTAACCGTAAACCAAACCCTATCCCTAACCCTAACCCTAACCCCTAACCCTAATCCTAACTCTAAACCCTAACCCTAACCCTAACCCAATCCTAAACCTAACACTAACTCTAACTCTAACCCACACATACCTTTAGCCCTACCCCTACCCCTATCCCTAACCCTAACCCTAACCCCTAAACCTACACCTAACCCTAACCGCTAACCCTAACTCAAACCCCAGCCCCAACACTAAACCTAACCCTAACCCTAACACTAAACCCTATCCCTAAGCCTAACCTTAACCCAACCCTGACCCTAACCCTAACCCCAACCCCTAACACTAACCCTAAACCCTAAACCTAACCCTAACACTAACTTTAACCTTAAACCCTAACCTTAACCCTATACCCTAACCCTAGCCCTAAACCTAACACTAAACCTAACCCCAACCGTAAACCTAAACAGTAACCCTAGCCCTAAACAAAACCCTAACCCTAACCCTAACCCTTAACCTAACCCTAACACCAAAACTAACCCTAATCCTAACTCCAACCCCTAACCCTAACCCCTAACCCTAACCCCAACCCTAACCCGAACCCGAACCCCAACACTAACCCCAACCACAATCCCAACCCTAACCCCCAACCCCCACCCCAAACCTAACCCTAATCCTAACCCTAACAATAACCCTAACCCTAACCCCAACCCACACATACCTTTAACCCTACCCCTACCCCTATTCCTAACCCTAACACTAACCCCTAAACCTACACCTAACCCTAACCCAAAACCCTTACTCAAACCCTAGCCGTAACACTAAAACTAACCCTAACCATAACACTAAACTCTAACCATAACCCTAACTTCTAACCCTAACCGCTAACACTAACCCGAACCCTAACTTGCCTAACCCTAACCCTAACCCTAACCCTAACCCCTAACCCCTAACCCTATTCCCAACTCTATCCCCTAACCCTATCCCTAACCCACACATACCTTTAACCGTAACCCTTCCCCTATCCCTAACCCTATCCGTAACCCCAGCCCTAGCCCAAGCCTTAGTCTTAGCCCCAACCATATCCCTAGCCCTAGCCCTAACTCTAAACTTAACTCTAACCCAATCCTAAACCTAACCCTAACATTAAGCCTAATACTAAACCAAAACCCGGAACTCTAACACTAACCCTAAACGTAAGCTATAACTCTAACCTTAACCCAAACCTAACCCTATCCCGAAACCCTAAACCTTAACTCTAACCCTAACCCTAAACATTAAACCTAACCGTAAAACAACACCAACACTAACCCTAACCCTAACCACAACCCCTAAACCAACCCCTAACCTTAACCCTAACCCCTAATCCTAACACTAACCATAACACTAACTACTAAACCTAACCCCTGACCCTAACCATAAACCCTAAACCTAACCCTAACCCCAACCCAACCCTAACTCTATCCCTAACCCTAACCCTAACATTAAATCCTAAACCTAACACTAACCCTAAAACCTAACCCCACACCTAGCCATAGCCCTAGCTCTGGCACTATTTCTGAACCTAATCCTAGCCCTAGCCCTAACCCTAACACAACGCTAACCCTAAACCTAACCCCAACCCATACCCCTACCCCTATCCCTAATCCCTAACCCTAAATCTAACCCTAACCTTAACTCTGAACCCTAACCCTAACTCCATCCCCAACCCTAAACCCAAACCTAACTCTAACCCTAAACCATAAACCCTAACCTTATCCCTTACCGTACCAAACCCCAACCCTAACACTACTTTCAACCCGTTCCCCTACCCATACCCCTACCCCTAACCGATAACTCTAACCCTAACCCCTAACACTAACCATAACCTAAACCAAACCCTAACCCAAAATTCTAACCCCAACCCCTAAACCTTGTCTAAGCCCTAGCCATAGCCCCTAGCAATAGCCCTAGCACTAACGCTATCTCTAGCCCTAACCTCAACCCTAACACTAACAGTAATTCTAACCCTAACAACAAACCAAACCCAACCATAGCACTAACCTTAACCCCTGAGCCCAACCCATCCCCATATCACAACCACTAACCCTAATACTAACCCTAACCCCTAACCGTAACCCTAACCGTAACCCTACCCCTACACTTACGACCTAACCAAATCCAACCCTAATCCTAACCCCAGACCTAGACCTTACCCCAAAACTTAACCCTAACCCTAAACCTAATCCTAACCCTAAACCCCAACCCTAACCCTTATACAAACCCTAAGAATAACACTAACCCTAATCCTAAAACTAACCTAAACTTAACCCCTAACCTTAATATTAACCCTAACACTAACCCTAACCCTAGCCCTAACCCTATCCCTAGCCTTGACCCTAACACTAACACTAATCCTAAATCCTAAAACCTAACACTAACCCAAACCATAACCCTAACCCTACAATAACTCTAAATCCTAAACCTAACCCCAACCCTAAACCCAGCACTAACCCTAACACCCAAAACTAATCCTAACCAAAACCTTAACCCTAACCCTAACACCAACCCCAACCCTAACTCTAACCCCAACCCTACCTAACCCTAACCTTAACCCTATCCTCAACCCCAACCCCAACCCTAACCCGAACCCCAACACTAACCATAACCCTAACCCTAACCCCCTAACCCCAAATCTAATCCTAACCCTAACCCTAAACCTAACCCCAAACCCCGACACTGACTCTGACCCTGACGCTGTCCCTGATCCTGACCCTAACCCTAACCTTAACCCTAACCCCAACCCTAACCCCAACCCCAACCCTATCCCCAACCCCAACCCTAACCCTAACCATAACTGAAACCCCAACTCTAACACTAACCCTAACCCTAACCGCAAACCTAACCCTGTTTTAACCCTAATCCTAAATCTAAACTTCTTCTAACCTTAACCCTAACAGTAACACTAACCCCTAAACCTAACCCCAACCCCAATCTCAACCCCACCCTAACACTTAACATACCCTAACCCTAAACCTAACCCTAACCCCTGACCCTAACCCTATCCCTAGCTCTATCCCTAGCTCTAACGCTATCTCTAGACCCAACCCCTAACCCAACACTAACCCAATCCTAAACCCAACACTAAGCCTAAACCCTTCCCCTACTGCTACCCCTACTTCTACACACATAACCATAACCCCTAACCCTAACCCTAACCCCAGCCCTAAACATATCCCTAACCCTAACCCTAACCCTAACCCTAAGCCTCAATCCTAATACCCAACACTAAAGCCAACATTAACCCCAAGCATAACCCTAACCCTAATTCCTAAACCTAACCCTAACCCTAACCCCAAACACTAACCCTAACCTTAACCTTAGCCCTAGCCGAAGCCCTAGCCTTAGCACTAGCCCTTGCCCTATACTAGCCCTAGCCCTAACCCTAACTCTAACCATAACCATAACCCTAAACCCTAACCCTAACCCCTAAACCCTATACCCTAACCTTAACCCTAACCCAAACGCTAACCAAAACCTATCCCTAACACTAACCCTACACCCAAACCGTACCCCTACCCTTTACCCTACCCGTAACCCTAACCCTAACACAACCGTAACCATAACCATAACCCTAACCCTATCCTTAAACCCTAAACCCTAACCCTAACCCTAACTCCAAACACTTACCCTAGCACTAATGCTAACACAACCCTAACCCTAATGCTAACCCTAACTGTAACCACCAATACTAACACTAACCCTAATCCTAACTCTAAACCCTAACCCTAACTATAACCTTTTTCTAAATCTAACCCTAAATCTAAACCTCTTCTAACCCTTACCCTAACAGTAACGCTAACCCAAAACTTAACCCTAACCCCATCCACAACCCTAAACCTAACCCAACCCTAACCCTAACACTAACACTAACCCTAATCCTAAACTCTATTCCTCACCCTAACCCTAACCCCTAACCCGAACCCTAACAATAACCCTAACCATAACCATAAACCTAACCCTAACCCTAACTCCTAAAACTAAGAGTATCCCTAACCCTTACCCTAATCCTAACCCTAACCCTAAACCATAACTCTAAACCCTAACCCTAAAGCTAACCCTGCCCTATCCCTAACCCTAAACATAATGCTAAACCTTACCCTAACCCTAGCCCTAGCCGCAGCCCCAGCCCTAGCACTAGCCCCAGCCGTAACCCTAGCCATAGCCCCAACCCTAAGCCTAACCCCTAACCCTAACCCCAACCCCAACCCCAACCTAACACTACCCCAAACCTAAACTTAACCCCAACCCTAACCCTAGCCCTAGCCTTGCCCCTTTCCCTAACCCTATCCCTAGCCCTAAACCTAAACCCTAACCATAACCATAAACCCTAAACCTTAACCTTAATGCTAAACCTAACACTAACCCAACCCTAATATTAACCCTAAACCTAACCCCAACCCATACCCCTTCCCCTACCCCCTACCACTACCCCTACCCGTAATCTTAAACCCTAACCGTAACCCGAACCCCTAACGCTAAACCTAACCCCCAAATCTAAACCTCTTCTTGCCCAAAACTAACAGTAACGCTAACCCTAACCCCAACCCCAACCCCAACCCTAAGCCTAACCGTGCCCTAACTCCAAACCCAACCCTAACCCTAACCCTAACTCTAGCCCCAGCCCTAGCCCTAGCTCTAAGCCTAACTGTAACACTAGCCCTAACCCCAAACCCCCAATCCTAACCTTTACCCTAGCCCCAGCCCCAACCCGAGCACCAGCCATAGACCTAACCCCGATCCCTAGCCCTAATCCTAAACCTAACACTAACCCTAACCCTAAACCCTAAACCCTAACCCTAACCCTAACCCAACCCTAAAGATAACCGAAACCCAAACCCAAACCCCTACCCCTACCGCTGCCTCTAACCCCCAACACTAACCTTAAACCTAACCCTAACATTAGCCCCAGCACTAGCCATAGCCCTAACACTATCCCTAGCCCTAACCCCAAACCTAACCATAAACCCTAAACCCAAACCCCAACCCTAACCCAAAGCTAACCCTAACCCTAACCCTAACCCCAAGACATACTCCTTCCCCTACTCCTACCCCACCCGTACCCCGTAACCCTAACCCCTAATCCCAACCCCAACCCCTACTTCTAACCCTAACCCTAGCCCTAACCCTATCCCTAGCCCTAACCCTAACCCTAAACCTAATCCCAAACCCTAAAAGCTACCAGTAACCCTAACCCTACCCCCTAAACCTACACTAACCCCAAATCCTAAAACCAAACCTAACACTAACCCTAAACTCAAACCCCAACAATAGACCCAGCACTAGCCCTTGCCCCTAAAACTAACCCTAGCCCTAACACTAACCCTAAACCATAAACCCTAACCCCAACCCTAACCCTAAAACTAGACCTAACCCCAAACCTCACACTAACACTAACCCTAATCCCAAACATAACCCTAACCCCAACCCTAACCCAACCCTAACTCTAACACTAACATTAACCTCAACCACTAATCCTACCCTTACCCCTAACCCCAACCCTAACCCTAGTCCCAGACCTATCCCTAGACATAGCCCTAGCTTTAAATCCTAGCCCTAGCACTAGCCGCAAACCTAAACCTAACCCTAACCCAACCCTAACCCTAACCCTAACACTACCCTCAACCCTTAATCCTACCCATACCCCCTACGCCAACCCCTATACCAAACCTCAACTCTAACCCTAACCCTACCCTAAACATAACCCTATTCTAACCCTAACCCTAAATCTAAACCTCTTCTAAGCCTAACCCTAACAGTAACGCTAAAACTAACCCTTATCCTAGCCCCAGCTGACCCCCTAAGCATGAACCTACCCTAACCCTAACCCCTAACCCTAAACCTAACATTATCTGCAACCCTAACAAAAACACTAACACTAACCCTAAACTTAAACCTAAACCTAAATCTAATCTTAACTCTAACTTAATCAATAACACTAACACTAACCTAAATCCTAACCCTAACCCTAACCCTAAACAAGAACCCTAAACCTTAACTTTGCCCTAGCCGTTGCCCTAGCCGCAGCCCTAGCCCCAGCACTAGCGCTGTCCCCAAACCTAGCTCCCTATCCCCAACCCTAGGGTTAGGGGTTAAGGGTTTTGGTTAGGGGTTTTGGGTAGGGTTAGGGTTAGGGGGTTAGGATTAGGGTTAGGGTTAGGGTTAGGGATAGGGTTTAGGGTTAGCCTTAGGGTTAGGGTTAGCGTTAGGGTTAGGGTTAGGATCAGGGTAGGGTCAGGGTTTAGGGTTAGGGTTAGCATTAGGGTTAGCGTTAGCGTTAGGGATAGTGTTAGGCTAGGGTTAGGGCTAGGCTTAGGGGTTAGTGTTAGGGTTAGGGTTAGGCTAGGGGTTTGGGCTAGGGGAGGTTAGGATTAGGGTTAGGGGCCAGTGGTGGGTTAGGGGTGGGGTTGGGCTTTAGGGTTGGGGATTGTGGTTCTGGTTAGGGTGGGGGGTGGGGTTAGGGATAGGGTTGGGGTTAGGGTTGGGGTTAGGGTTGGGGTTAGGGTTGGGGTTAGGTTGGGGTTAGGCTAGGGTTAGGCCTAGGTCGGGTTGGGGTTAGGGTTAGGGTTGGGGTTAGGGGCCAGGGTTGGGGGTTGGGCCTTAGGTTGGGGTTTTGCCAGAGTTAGTGTTGGGGTTAGGCCAGGTTAGGGGTTAGGCTAGGGGCTAGGCCAGGGGTTAGGGTTGGGGCTTGGAGGGTTGGGCTAGGTTGGGGTTTAGGCCAGGCTAGGGGTTAGGGTTAGGGGCTAGGGTTGGGGTTGGGGTTGGGGTTAGAGGTTTTGCGGTTAGGGTTAGGGTTGGGGTTAGGGGTTAGGGTTAGGGTTAGGGTTTGGTTTTGGGGTTAGGGTTAGGGTTAGGGTTTAGGGTTAGGTTGGTTTGGGGTTAGGGTTAGGGTTGGGTTTGGGGTTAGGGTTAGGGTTAGGGGGTTTGGGGTTAGGGTTAGGGTTAGGGGTTGGGTTTGGGGTTAGGGTTAGGGTTAGAGTTAGGCTTAGGGCAAGGTTTAGGGTAGGTTTAGAGTAGGGTTGGCGTGTGGGTTAGGTTTAGGGTTAAGGTTAGCGTTACTCTTAGGTTTATTGTTATAGAGGTTTATGTTTAGGGCTATGGTTAGAATAGGTTTAGAGCTAGGTGTAGGGGTAGGTTTAGGGGTTGTGGTTAGTGTTAGGGCAAGGGTTAGTGTTAGGGTTGGGTTACGCTAAAGGTAAGGGTTAGTGTTTAGTGTTAGGGTTGGGGTTAGGGTCAGGGTTATGGTTGAGGCTTTAGGGATAATGTAATTGTTATGGGTAGGGTTAGTGATGCAGGTATGTTTAAGGGTTCTGGTTAAGGTTAGCGATAAGATTACGGTTGAGTTAGTGGTAGGGGTAGAGGTAGGTTTAGGGTTAGGTTTAGACGAGTTAGCGTTAGGGTTAGGGTTAGGGTTAGGAGTTTTGGTTAGGGTAAGGGTTAGTGTTAGGGTTAGGGGGTTAGGTTAGGATTAGGTGTTAGGGTTAGGGTTAGGGTTAGATTTAGGGTTATAGTTACGGTTAGGGTTAGAGTTAAGGGTTAGGGATAGTGTTAGGGTTAGGGTTAGCGTTAGGGTCACGGTCAGGTTCAGGTTCAGAATCAGGGTCAGGTTTTAGGGTTAGGTTTAGCGTTAGGTTAGCGTTAGGGTTAGGATTAGCTTAGTGGTTAGTGTTAGAATTAGGGTTAGGGTTAGGGTTAAGGGTTAGGGTTAGTGTTAGGTTAGTTTAGGGTTAGGGTTGGGGTTAGGGTTAGGGTTGGGGTTAGGGTTGGTGTTGGAGTTAGGGTTAGGTTAGGTTAGGATTTAGGTTATTGCAGGGTTAGGGTTATGGTAAGTGTTAGTGTTAGGCTTTAGGTTTTAGGGCTAGGGTTAGGGTTAGGGTTAGGGGTTTGGTTCAGGTCAGTGTTATGGTTAGGGGTGAGGTTTAGGGTTTGGGTTAGGGTTTAGGATTACCGTTAGGGTTAGGGTAAGGGTTAGGATTAGGGTCAGGCTCAGGGTCAAGGTTTAGGGTTAGGGTTACGGTTAGGCTTAGGTTTAGGTGATAGGGTTAGTGTTAGGGTTACGGTTAGGGTTAGGGTTAGGGTTAGGGGTATTGGGTATGGTTAGGGGTTAGGGGTTAGGTTAGGGTTAGGGTTTATGGTTAGGGTTAGGGTTAGTGGTTATGATTAGGGTTAGGGTTAGGTTAGGGTTAGGGTTAGGGGCTTATGGTTAGGGTTAGGGTTAGTGGTTAGGATTAGGGTTAGTGTTACGGTTGGGGTAGAGGTTAGGGTTAGGGTTAGGGTTACTCTTAGGTTTTGGGATAGAATAGGTATAAGGTTAGGGTTAGGGTTAGGGTTAGGGTTGGGGTTAGGCTTAAGGTTGGAGTTGGTGTTAGGGTTAGGATTGGGTTTGGGGTTAGGTTTAGTGTTAGGGTTAAGGTTAGGGTTAGGGTTAGGGTTAGGGTTTGGTTTAGGGTTAGGGTTAGGATTAGGTTTAGGTTTTGGTTTAGGGTTAGGGTTAGGCCTAGGGCCTGGATTTGGTGCATGGTTAGGGTTAGGATTAGGGTTAGGGGTTTGGTTAAGGTTAGGGTTAGGGGTTAGGGTTAGGGTTGGGGGGGTTAGGGTTAGGGTTAAAGTTAGGATTAGGGTTAGGGTTAGAGCTAGGGTTAGGCTTAGGGTTTGGTTTATGGTTAGAGTTAATATTAGGGTTAGGGTTGGGGTTAGGGTTTGGTTTAGGGGTTAGGTTAGGGTTACGGTTAGTGGTTTTGGTTAGGGTTAGTGTTAGTGTTAGAGTTATGGTTTAGGCTTAGCTTTACGGTAAGGGTTAGTGTTAGGGTTAGGATTAGGGGTTAGGTTCATGGTCACAGTCATGGTTTAGGGTTAGGGTTAGAGTTAGGATAAGTGTTAGAGTTAGGTTTAGCGTTAGGTTTAGGGTTAGGGTTAGGGTGAGGTTTACGGGTTAGGGTTAGTGTTAGGGTTAGGGTTAGGGTTTGGTTTAGGGTTAAGGTTAGGGTTAGGGTTAGGTTTTGGTTTAGGGTTAGGGTTACAATTAGGTTTAGGGTTTGGGTTGGGGTTAGGGTTAGGGTTGTGGTTAGGGTTAAGGTTAGGGTTAGGGTTGGGGTTAGGTTTAAGGTTGGGGTTGGTGTTAGGGTTAGGGTCGGGTTTGGGGTTAGGGTTAGGGTTGGTGTTAGGGTTAGGGGGTTAGGGTTAGGGTTTGCTTTAGGGTTAGGGTTTGGGTTTAGGGTTAGGGTTAGGGTTAGGTTTAGGGTTAGGGTTTGGTTTATGGTTAGGGTTAGGATTAGGGTTTGGGTTAGGGTTAGGGTGGGTAAGTGTTAGGGTAATTTAGTGTTAGTATTGGGGTTAGGGTTAGGATTGGGGTTAGGATGGGGATTAGGGTTAACATAGGGTTAGTATTTAGGGTTATGTAGGGTTATGGTTATGGTTAGGGTTAGGGTTAGTGTTAGGGTTAGTTTTAGGGTTGGGTTTAGTGTTGGGGTTAGGGGGGTTAGGTTTAGGTTTAGGTTTAGGGTTTGGTTTCTGGTTAGGGTTAGGATTAGGGTAGGGTTAGGGTTAAGGTAAGTGTTAGGGTTAATTTAGTGTTAGGATTGGGGTTAGGGTTAGGGTTGGGATTAGGATGGGGATTAGGGTTAGGATAGAGTTAGTATTTAGGATTATGTAGGAATAGGGTTATGGTTAGTTTTAGGGTTAGTGTTAGGGTCAGGGTTAAGTTTAGGTTTAGGGTTGGGGTTAGGGTTAAGGTTAGGGTTAGTGGTACTCTTAGGTTTTGGGTTAGAAGAGGTTCAGGTTTAGGGTTACGGTTAGGGTTAGGGGTTAGGGTTAGTCTTAGGGTGAGGGTTGGGGTTGGGGTTAGGGTTGGGGTGGAGTTAGGGTTGGAATTGGGTTTGGGGTAGTGTTGGGATTGTGGTTGTGGTTAGGGTTAGGGTTGGGGTTAGGGTATAGGATTAGGGTTATGTTTAGGGTTAGGGTTTTGGTTAGGGTTAGTGTTAGTGTTAGGGTTATGGTTTAGGCTTAGCTTTACGGTTAGGGTTAGGTTAGGGATTGGGTTAGGTTCATGGTCACAGTCAGGGTTTAGGGTTAGGGTTAGCGTTAGTGTTAGTGTTAGAGTTAGGTTTAGCGTTATGGTTAGGGTTAGGGTTAGGTTTAGGGGTTAGGGTTAGTGTTAGGAGGTTAGGGTTAGGGTTTGGTTTAGGGTTTGGTTTAGGGTTAGGGTTAGTGTTAGGGTTTGGTTTAGGTTTAGGGTTAGGATTAGATTTAGGGTTTGGGTTGGGGGTTAGGTTTAGGGTTGTGGTTAGGGTTAAGGTTAGGGTTAGGGTTGGGGTTAGGTTTAAGGTTGGGGTTGGTGTTAGGGTTATGGTTGGGTTTGTGGTTAGGGTTAGGGTTGGTGTTAGGGTTAGGGTTAGGGTTAGGTTTGGTTTAGGGTTAGGGTTAGGATTAGGTTTTAGGGTTTCATTTAGGGTTAGGGTTATTGTTAGGGTAGGTTTTAGGTTTCTGGTTTGGTTTATGGTTAGGATTAGGATTAGGGTTAGGGTTAGGTTTAGGTTTAGGGTAAGTGTTAGGGTTAATTTAGTGTTAGGATTGGGGTTAGGGTTAGGGTTGGGGTTAGGATGGGGATTAGGGTTAGGATAGGGTTATTATTTAGGGTTATGTAGGGTTAGCGTTATGGTTAGGGTTAGGGTTAGTTTTAGTGTTAGGGTTAGGTTTAGGTTTAGGGTTGGGGTTAGGGTTATGGTTAGGGTTAGGGTGAGGGTGAGGGTTAGGGTTTGGTTTATGGTTAGGGTTAGGATTAGGGTTAGGTTTAGGGTCAGGGTTAGGGTAAGTGTTAGGGTTATTTAGTGTTAGGATTGTGGTTAGGGTTAGGGTTGGGGGTTAGGATGGGGATTAGGGTTAGGATAGGGTTAGTATTTAGGGTTATGTGGGTTAGGGTTATGGTTAGGGTTGGGGTGAGGGTGAGGGTTAGGGTTTGGTTTATGGTTAGGGGTTAGGATTAGGGTTAGATTTAGGGGTTAGGGTAAGTGTTAGGGTTATTTAGTGTTAGGATTGTGGTTAGGGTTAGGGTTGGGGTTAGGATGGGGATTAGGGTTAGGATAGGGTTAGTATTTAGGTTATGTAGGGTTAGGGTTATGGTTATGGTTAGGGTTAGGTTGGGTTAGGTTTAGGATTGGGGTTAGGGTTAAGGTTAGGGTTAGTGTTACTCTTAGGTTTTGGGTTAGAAGAGGTTCAGGTTTAGGTTTACTGTTAGGGTTAGGGGTTAGGTTTAGTCTTAGGGTTAGGGTTGGGGTTGGGATTAGGGTTGGGGTTGGGGTTAGGATTGGGGTGGAGTTAGGATTGGGATTGGGGTTGGGGTAGTGTTGGGATTGTGGTTGTGGTTAGTGTTAGGGTTGGGGTTAGGGTTTAGGATTAGTGTTAGGGTTAGGGTTAGGGTTTAGGATTAGGGTTAGGGTTAGTGTTAGGCTTATGGTTTAGGGTTAGCTTTACGATTAGGGTTAGTTTTAGTGTTAGTGTTAGGGTTAGGTTCAATGTCACGGTCTGGGTTTATGGTTAGGGTTAGCGTTAGGGTTAGGGTTAGTGTTTGGTTTAGGGTTAGGGTTGGAGTTAGGGTTAGGGTTACGGTTAGGGTTAGGTTTAGGTGTTAGGGGTTAGGGTTATTTTTAAGGTTAGTGTTAGGGTTGGGTAGAAAGTTAGAGTTTGGGTTAGGGTTAGGGGTTTTGGTTACTGTTAGGGTTAGGGTTAGAGTTTTGTTTAGGGTTAGTTTTAGGTTATTGTTCGGGCTAGGGATATGTTTAGAATTAGGGCTAGTGCTAGGGCTATTATAGGGCAAGGGCTAGGATTAGGGTTAGTGATTAGTGTTATGGTTAGGGTTAGATTAAGTATAGGGATAGGGTTAGGGGTTAGGGTTAGGGTTGGGGTTAGGGTTAGGGTTGGTGTTAGTGTTAGGTTTAGCATTAGGTTTAGGGTTATGTTTGGTTTGGTTTAGGGTTAGGGTTAGGGTTAGACTTAGGGTTATGGTTAGGGTTAGGGGTTGGTTTAGGGTTAGGATTAGGGTTAGTGGTTTTGGTTAGGGTTATGGTTAGGTTTAGGGGCTACGGTTAGGGTTACAGTTAGGATTTAAGGTTAGGTTTGGGGTTAGGGTTACAGTTTAGGATTAGGGATTGTGTTACGGTTAGGGTTTAGAGTTATCGTTACGGTTAGGGTTAGTTATAGGGTTAGGGTTAGTGTTAGGGTAATGGTCAGGGTCAGGGTTTAGGGTTAGGGATAGCGTTAGGGTTAGAGTTAGCATTAGGGTTAGGGTTAGGGTTCGGTTTAGTGTTCGTGTTCGGGTTAGGGTTAGGGTTAGTGTCAGATTTAGGTTTAGGGTTAGGGTTAGGGTTAGAGTTAGTGTTATTCTTATGTTTTGGGTTAGAAGAGGTTTTGTTTTAGGGTTAGAGTTAGGGATAGGGGTTAGGGTTAGTTTTAGGTTAGGGTCAGGGTCCTGGTCAGGGTTTAGGGTTAGGGTTAGCATTAGTGTTAGCATTAGCGTTAGGGTTAGCGTTAGGTTTAGGGTTGAGGCTTAGGGTTAGGTGTTAGGGATAGTGTAAGAGTTAGGGTTAGGGGTTACGGTTAGGGTTAGTGGTAAGGGGTAGGGTTAGGGTTAGGGTTAGGGTTTGGATTAGTGGTAAGTGGTAGGGTTAGGGTTAAGGGTTAGCATTAGGGTTAGGGTTAGGGTTTAGGGTTAGGGTTAGGGTTAGTGATTAGGATTAGGTTTAGGTTAAGGTTGGGTTAGAGTTTAAGGTTAGGTTTAGGCATTAGGGTTAGGGTTAGGATTATGGTTGGTGTTAGGGTTAGTGTTAGGGTAAGCGGTACTCTTAGGTTTTGGTTTAGAAGAGGTTTAGTGTTAGGGTTAGGATTAGGTTTAGGGTTTGGTTAAGGGTTAGGGTTAGGTTTAGGGTTAGGATTTGGTTTATGGTTAGGGTTATTATTAGGGTTAGGGGTGTGGTTAGTGTTAGCGATTGGGTTAGCGGTTAGGGTTAGCGTTAGTGTTAGGATTTAGGGTCAGGGTTAGGAGTAGCTTTAGGGTGAGGGTTTAGGATTAGGGTTAGGGTTAGTTTTAGGGTTATGGTTTGGGGTTAGCTTTACAGTTAGAGTTAGTGTTAGGGTTAGGGTTAGGTTCAAGGTCACGGTCAGGGTTTAGGGTTAGGGTAAGCATTAGGGTTAGGGTTAGGGTTAGAGAATTTGGTTACTGTTAGGGTTAGTGTTAGGGTTTTGTTTAGGGTTAGGATTAGGGTTAGGGTGAGGGTTAATGTTAGGTTTTGGTTCTGAGCTAGGTATATGTTTAGAATTAGAGCTAGTGCTAGGGCTAGGGATAGGGCAAGGGCTAGGGCTCTGATTAGGGTTAGTGTTTAGTGTTATGGTTAGGGTTAGAGTTAAGGGTAGGGATGGGGTTAGGGTTGGGGTTAGGATAGAGTTAGGGTTGGTGTTAGGGTTAGGTTTAGGGTTAGGTTTAGGGTTGGGGTTAGGGTTAGGGTTAGGGTTAGTGTTACTCTTAGGTTTTAGGTTAGAAGAGGTTCAGGTTTAGGTTTACGGTTAAGGTTAGGGGTTAGGGTTAGTCTTAGGGTTAGGGTTGGGGTTGGGGTTAGGTTTGGGGTTGGGGTTAGAGTTGGGATTGGGGTTGGGGTAGTGTTGGGATTGTGGTTGTGGTTAGGGTTTGGGTTGGGGTTAAGGTTAGGGTTGGAGTTAGGTTTAGGGTTAGGGTTAGGGTTGGGGTTAGGGTTTAGGATTAGGGTTAGGGTTTAGGATTAGGGTTAGGGTTAGTGTTAGGGTTATAGTTTAGGGTTAGCTTTACAGTTAGGGTTAGCGTTAGTGTTAGGGTTAGGGTTTGTTTCAAGGTCACGGTCAGGGTTTAGGGTTAGGGTTAGCGTTAGTGTTAGGGTTAGGGTTAGGGATTTTGGTTACTGTTAGAGTTAGGGTTAGGGTTTGGTTTAGGGTTAGGATTAGGGTTAGGGTTAGGGTTAGTGTTAGGGTTTTGGTTCTGTCTAGGGATATGTTTAGAGTTAGAGCTAGTGCTAGGGCTAGGGATAGGGCTAGGGCTAGGGCTAGGATTAGGGTTAGTGTTTAGGGGTTATGGTTAGTGTTAGAGTTAAGGGTAGGGATAGATTTAGGGTTAGGGTTAGGGTTGAGGTTAGGATTAGAGTTAGGGTTGGTGTTAGGGTTAGGGTTAGTGTTTGGTTTAGGGTTAGGATTAGTTTTAGGGTTAGGATTAGTTTTAGGGTTTGGTTTAGGGTTAGGGTTAGGGGTTAGGTTTAGCGTTAGGGTTTGGTTTATGGTTAGGTTAGGATTAGGGTTAGGGGTTTGGTTAGGGTTAGGGATAGGGTTAGCAGTTACGGTTAGCGTTAGGGTAGGGTTTAGGGTCAGGGGTTAGGGTTAGCTTTAGGGTTAGGGTTTAGGATTAGGGTTATGGTTAGTGTCTGAGTTTAGGTAAAACTTTACGGTTAGGTTTAGTGTTAGGGTTAGGTTTAGGTTTAGGGTCAGGGTCAGGGTCAGGGTTTAGGGTTAGTGTTAGCGATAGGATTAGTTTTATCATTAGGGTTAGCGTTAGGGTAAGGGGTTAGGGTTAGGTTTAGGGGTTAGGGTTAGTGTTAGCGTTAGGGTTAAGGGTTAGGGTTAGGGGTTAGGGATAGGGTTAGGGTTAGGGTTAGGGGTTGGGTTGGGGTTAGGGTTTGGGTTGGTGTTAGTGTTGGGATTGGGGATGGTGTTAGGGTTGGTATTGGGGTTAGGGTTAGGGTTGGGATTGGTTTTAGGGTTAGGGTTGGTGTTAGAGTTAGGGGTTAGGGTAAGTGTTATGGTTAATTTAGTGTTAGGGTTGGGGTTAGATTTACGGATGGGGTTAGGGTGCGGTTTAGGGTTAGGATAGGGTTAGGATTTAGGGTTATGTAGGGTTAGGGTTATGATTAGGGTTCTTGTTAGGTTTTAGGTTTTAGGGTTGTGGTTAGGGGTTTTGGTTAGGGTTAGGGTTAGGGTTAAGGGTTAGGTTTAGGGTTTGGGTTAGGGTTTATGAGTATCGTTAGGCTTAGGGTTAGGGTTAGTGTTAGGGTTATGGTTAGGTTCATGGTTGGGGTTAGGGTTAGGGTTAGTGTTACTCTTAGGTTTTGGATTAGAAGAGGTTCAGGTTTAGGGTTACGGTTAGGGTTAGGGGTTAGGGTTAGTCTTAGGGTTAGGGTTGGGGTTGGGGTTAGGGTTGGGGTTGGGTTTAGGGTTGCGATAAGGTTTGGGGTAGTGTTGGGATTATGGTTGTGGTTAGGGTTTGGGTTGTGGTTAGGGTTAGGGTTGGAGTTAGGTTTAGGGTTAGGGTTAAGGTTGGGGTTAGGGTTTAGGATTAGGGTTAGGGTTAGGGTTAGGGTTTAGGATTAGGGTTAGGGTTAGTGTTAGTGTTATGGTTTAGGGTTAGTTTTACGGTTAGGGTTAGTGTTAGGGTTAGGGTTAGGTTCAAGGTCACGGTTAGGGTTTAGGATTAGGGTTAGCGTTAGGGTTAGGGTTGTGGTTGGTTTGGTTTTGGGTTAGGTTTAGGGTTAGGCTTAGGGTTAGGGTTAGGGGTTGGTTTAGGGTTAGGTTTAGGGTTAGGGTTAGTGGTTTTGCTTAGGGTTATGGTTAGGTTTCGGGGTTACAGTTAGGGTTATGGTTAGGGTTTAAGGTTAGGGTTGGGGTTTGGTTACGATTTAGGATTAGGGATTGGGTTAGGGTTAAGGTTTAGGGTAGCGTTATGGTTAGGGTTAGTTTTAGGGTTAGGGTTAGGGTAGGGTCAGGGTCAGGGTCAGGGTTTAGGGTTAGGTTTAGTGTTAGAGTTAACATTAGCGATAGGGTTCGCGTTAGGTTTAGGGGTTAGGGTTAGGGTTAGGGTTAGGGTTAGCGTAACTCTTATGTTTTGGGTTAGAAGAGGGGTAGGTTTAGAATTAGGGTTAGGGTTAGGGGTTAGGGTTAGTTTTAGGGTTAGAGTCAGGCTCTTGGTCAGGGTTTAGGGTTAGGGTTAGCATTAGGGTTAGCATTAGCTTTAGGGTTAGTGTTAGCTTTAGGGTTAGGCTTGGGGTTAGGTGTTAGAGTTGGTGTTAGGGTTAGTGTTAAATTTAGGGTTAGCGTTAGGTTTAGGGTTGGGGTTAGGGTTAGGTTTAGAGTTAGTGTTACTCAGGTTTTGGGTTAGAAGAGGTACAGGTTTAGGGTTACGGTTAGGGTTAGGGGTTAGGGTTAGTCTTAGGGTTAGGGTTGGGGTTGGAGTTTGGGTTGGGGTTGGGGTTAGGGTTGGGATTGGGGTTGGGGTAGTGTTGGGATTGTGGTTGTGGTTAGTGTTTGGGTTGGGGTTAGGTTTAGGTTTGGAGTTAGGTTTAGGGTTAGGGTTATGGTTGGGGTTAGGGTTTAGGTTTAGTGTTAGGGTAAGGGTTAGGGTTTAGGATTAGGGTTAGATTTAGTGTTAGGGTTATGTTTAGGGTTATCATTACAGTTAGGGTTAGTGTTAGAGTTAGGGTTATTGTTGGTTCAAGGTCTTGGTCAGGGTTTAGGGTTAGGGTTAGCGTTAGGGTTAGGGTTAGTGTTAGGTTTATGGTTAGGCTTAAGGTTAGGTGTTAGGGTTAGTGTTAGGGTTAGGGTTAGGGGTTTGGGTTAGGGTTAGTGGTAAGGGGTAGGGGCAGGGTTATGGTTAGGGGTTTAGCGTTAGGGTTAAGGTTTAGGTTTATGGTTAGGGTTAGTGGTTAGGATTAGATTTAGGTTAAGGTTGGGTTCAGGGTTAAGGTTAGGTTTAGGGTTTAGGGTTAGGGTTAGGATTAGGGTTGGGTTTAGGGTTAGGGTTAGTGTTAGGGTTAGCGTTACTCTTAGGTTTTGGATTAGAAGAGGTTTTGGGTTAGGGTTAGGATTAGGTTTAGGGTTTGGTTTAGGGTTGAGGGTTAGGAGGTTAGGATTAGGGTTAGGGGTTTGGTTAGTGTTAGGGATAGGGTTAGTGGTTAGGGTTAGCATTCGGGTTAGGGTTGAGGGTCAGGGTTAGGGTTAACTTTAGGGTTAGGGTTTAGGATTAGAGTTAGGGTTAGTGTTTGGGTTTAGGGTAAACTTTACGGTTAGGTTTAGTGTTAGGGTTAGGGTTAGGTTTAGGGTCAGGGTCAGGGTCAGGGTTTAGGGTTAGGGTTAGCGCCAGGGTTAGTTTTAGCATTAGGGTTGGCGTTAGGTTAAGGGATAGGGTTAGGTTTAGGGGTTAGGGTTAGTGTTAGGTGTAAGGTTAAGGGTTAGGGTTAGAGTTAAGGTTTGGGGTTAGGGATAGGGTTAGGGTTAGGGTTTGGGTTGCGTTGGGGTTAGGGTTGGTGTTGGGTTTAGGGTTGGGATTGTGGTTGGGGTAGTGTTGGGATTGTGGTTGTGGTTAGGGTTTGGGTTGGGGGTTAGGGTTAGGGTTGGAGTTAGGTTTAGGATTAGGGTTACGGTTGGGGTTAGGGTTTAGGATTAGGGTTAGGGTTAGGGTTAGGGTTTAGGATTAGGGTTAGGGTTAGTGTTAGGGTTATGGTTTAGGGTTAGTTTTACGATTAGGGTTAGTGTTAGGGTTAGGGTTAGGGTTAGGTTGAAGGTCGAGTACGGTCAGGGTTTAGGATTAGGGTTAGCGTTAGGGTTAGGGTTATGGTTGGTTTGGTTTAGGTTAGGGTTAGGGTTAGGCTTAGGGTTAGGGTTAGGAGTTGGTTTAGGGTTTGGTTTAGGGTTAGGGTTAGTGGTTTTGGTTAGGGTTATGGTTAGGTTTTGGGGTTACGGTTAGGGTTATGGTTACGGTTTAAGGTTAGGGTTGGGGTTAGGGTTAGTGTTATGGTTTAGGATTAGGGGTTGGGTTGACGGTTAGGGTTTAGAGTTAGCGTTACGGTTGGGGTTAGATTTAGGGTTACGGTTAGGTTGGTTGGGTCAGGGTCAGGGTCAGGATTTAGGGTTTAGGGTTAGGTTTAGCGTTAGGGTTAGCGTTAGCGTTAGGGTTAGGGTTAGGGTTAGGGTTAGCGTTACTCTTATGTTTTGGTTTAGAAGAGGTTTAGATTTAGGGTTAGGGGTAGGGTTAGGGGTTAGGGTTAGTTTTTGGGTTAGAGTCAGGGTCCTGGTCAAGGTTTACTGTTAGGGTTAGCATTAGGGTTAGTATTAGCGTTAGGGTTAGTGTTAGGTATAGGGTTAGGCTTAGGGTTTGGTGTTAGGGTTAGTGTTAGGTTTAGAATTAGGGTTAGGTTTATGGTTGGGGTTAGGGTTATGATTAGGGTTAGTGTTACTCTTAGATTTTGGGTTAGAAGAGGTACAGGTTTAGGGTTACGGTTAGGGTTAGGTTTTAGGGTTAGACTTAGGGTTAGGGTTTGGGTTGGGGTTAGGGTTGGGGTTGGGGTTAGGTTTGGGATTGGGGTTGGGGTAGTGTTGGGATTGTGGTTGTGGTTATGGTTTGGGTTGGGGTTAGGTTTAGGGTTGGAGTTAGGTTCAGGGTTAGGGTTACGGTTGGGGTTAGGGTTTAGGATTTGGGTTAGGGTAAGGGTTAGGGTTTAGGATTAGGGTTAGAATTAGTGTTAGGGGTTATGGTTTAGGGTTAGCTTTACAGTTAAGGTTAGTGTTAGGGTTAGGGTTGGTTCAAGGTCTCGCTCAGGGTTAGGGTTAGGGTTAGGGGTTAGGGTTAGTGTTAGGGTTAGGATTGGGGTTGGAGTTAGGGTTGGGGTTGGGGTTAGGGTTGGGATTATGGTTAGGGTTAGCGTTACTCTTAGCTTTTTGGTAAGAAGAGGTTTAGGTTTAGGGTTAGGGTTAGGGGTTAGGTTTAGGGTTTGAGTTAGGGGTTAGGGTTAGCGTTAGGGTTAGCGTTAGTGTTAGGGTTTTGGTTAAGGTCAGTGTCAGGGTCAGGGTTTAGGGTTAGAGTTAGCATTACGGTTAACATTAGTGTTAGGGTTAGCGTTAGGTTTAGGGTTAAGCTTAGGCTTAGGTGTCAGGGTTAGTGTTAGGGTTAGGGTTAGTGGTTAGGGTTAGGGCTAGGGGTAGGGTTAGGGTTAGGGTTGGGGGTTAGGTTCAGGGTTACGGTTTAGGGTTAGGCTTAGGGTTAGTGGTTAGGATTAGGTTTAGGGTAGGGTTGGGTTAGGGGTTATGGTTAGGTTTAGGGGTTAGGGTTAGAGTTGGAGTTGGGGTTACAGTTAGTATTAGTGTTAGGGTTAGCATTACTCTTAGGTTTTGGTTTAGAAGAGGTTTAGGGTTAGGGTTAGGGTTAGGGGTTTTGGTTATTGTTAGTGTTAGGGTTAGGGGTTAGGTTTAGGGTTTGGATTAGGTTTAAGGGTTAGCATTAGGGTTAGGGTTACGGTTAGGGTCAAGTTTAGGGTTAGGGTTTGGTTTATGGTTAGGGTTAGGATTAGGTTTAGGGTTTGGTTTAGGTTTAGGGTTAGGGTTAGAGTTAGAGGTTAGGGTTAGTGTTAGGGTTAGTGTTGGGTTTGAGGTTAGGTTTGGGGTTGGCGTTAGGGTTGGGATTGGGGTTGGGGTAGTGTTGGGATTGTGGTTGGTGTTAAGGTTTGCGTTGTGGTTAGGGTTAGGGTTGGGCTTAGGTTTAGGGGTTACGTTTAGGGTTGGGGTTAGGGTTTAGGATTAGACTTAGGGTTAGGGTTAGTGTTAGGGTTTAGGATTATTGTTAGGGTTACTGTTAGGGTTATGGTTTAGGGTTGGCTTTACGGTTAAGGTTAGTGTTAGGGTTAGGGTTAGCGTTAGGGTTAGGGTTAGGGTTAGGGTTAGGGATTTTGGTTACTGTTACGGTTAGGTTTAGGGTTTTGTTTAGGGTTAGCATTAGGGTTAGGGTTTTGGTTCCGGGCTAGGGATATGTTTAGAAATAGGGCTAGTGCTAGGGCTAGGAATAGGGCTAGGGCTAGGGCTAGGATTAGGGTTAGTGTTTAGTGTTATGGTTAGGGTTAGAATTAAGGATAGGGATAGGGTTAGGGTTGGGTGTAAGATTAGGGTTATGGTTGCTGTTAGGTTTAGGGTTAGGGTTAGGGTTTGGTTTGGTGTAGGGTTAGGGTTAGGGTTTGGTTTGGGAGGGGTTAGGGTTGGGTTTGGTCTATGGTTAGGGTTAGGATTAGGGTTAGGGGTTTGGTTAGGGTTAGGGATAAGTTTAGCGGTTACGGTTAGCGTTAGGGTTAGGGTTTAGGGTCAGGGTTAGGGTTAGCTTTAGGGTTAGGGTTTAGGTTTAGGGTTATGGTTAGTGTGTGGGTTAGGGTTAGGGTTAGGATTAGCGTTACTCTTAGGTTTAGGGTTAGAAGAGTTTTAGGTTTAAGGTTAGGGTTAGGGTTAGGGGTTAGGGTTAGTGTTAGGGTTAGGGTTGGAGTTGGGGTTAGGGTCGGGGTTGGGGTTAGGGTTGGGATTAGGGTTGGGGTTAAGGTTGGGATTAGGGTTAGGGTTAGCGTTACTCAGGTTTTTGGTTAGAAGAGGTTTTGGTTTGGGTTAAGGTTAGGGTTAGGGTTAGGGGTTAGGTTTAGGGTTCGAGTTAGGATTTAGGGTTAGCGTTAGGGTTAGAGTTAGTGTTAGGGTTTGGGTTAGGGTTAGGGTTAGGGTCAGTGTCAGGGTCAGGGTTTAGGGTTAGGGTTAACATTAAGTTAACGTTAGCGCTAGGGTTAGCGTTAGGGTTAGGGTTAAGCTTAGGTTTAGGTGTTAGGGTTAGTGTTAGGGGTTAGGGTTATTGTTGGGGTAAAGGGTTAGGGTTAGGGTTAGGGCTTAGGTTCAGGGTTATGGTTTAGGTTTAGGGTTACGGTTAGTGGTTAGGATTAGGTTTAGGTTAGGGTTGGGTTAGGGGTTATGGTTAGGTTTAGGGGTTAAGGTTAGTGTTGGGTTTCGGGTTACGGTTAGTGTTAGTGTTAGGGTTAGCGTTACTCTTAGGTTTTGGGTTAGAAGAGGTTTAGGGTTAGGGTTAGTGTTAGGGGTTTTGGTTATGGTTAGTGTTAGGGTTAGGGGGTTAGGTTTAGGGTTTGGGTTAGGTTTAAGGTATAACATTAGGGTTAGGGTTAGGGTTAGGGTCAAGTTTAAGGTTAGCGTTTGGTTTATGGTTAGGGTTAGGACTAGGGTTAGGGTTTGGTTTAGGTTTGGGTCAGGGTTAGGGTTAGAGGTTAGGGTTAGTGTTAGGGTTAGTGTTGGGGTTGGGGTTAGGGTTGGGGTTGCAGTTAGGGTTGGGATTGGGCTTGGGGTAGTGTTGGGATTGTGGTTGGGGTTAAGGTTTGCGTTGTGGTTAGGGTTAGGTTTGGGGTTAGGTTTAGGGTTAAGTTTAGGTTTGGGGTTAGGGTTTAGGATTAGACTTAGGGTTAGGGTTAGTGTTAGGGTTTAGAATTAGGGTTAGGGTTACTGTTAGGGTTATGGTTTAGGGTTAGCTTTACGGTTAAGGTTAGTGTTAGGGTTAGGGTTAGCGTTAGGGTTAGGGTTAGGGTTAGGGATATTGGTTACTGTAGGGTTAGGTTTAGGGGTTTGGTTTAGGGTTAGGATTAGGGTTAGGGTTTTGTTTCGGGCTAGGGATATGTTTAGAATTATGGTTAGTGCTAGGGCTAGGAATAGGGCTAGGGCTAGGGCTAGGATTAGGGTTAGTGTTTAGTGTTATGGTTAGATTAGAGTTAAGGGTAGGGATAGGGTTAGGGTTAGGGTTAGGGTTGGGGTTAGGATAAGGGTTAGGGTTGGTGTTAGGTTTAGGGTTAGGGTTAGGGTTTGGTTTAGGGTTAGGTTTAGGATTAGGTTTAGGTTTGGTTTAGGGTTAGGTTAGGGTTAGGTTTAGGGTTAGGGTTTGTTTTATGGTTAGGGTTAGGGGTTTGGTTAGGGTTAGAGATAGGGTTAGCGGTTACGGTTAGCGTTAGGGTTAAGGTTTAGGGTCAGGGTTAGGGTTAGCTTTAGGGTTAGGGTATAGGATTAGGGTTATGGTTAGTGTTTGGGTTTAGAGTAAACTTTACAGTTAGGTTTAGTGTTAGGGTTAGGGTTAGGTTTAGGGTCAGGGTCAGGGTCAGGGTTTAGGGTTAGACTTAGCATTAGGGTTAGATTTATCGTTAGGGTTAGCGTTAGGTTAAGGGTTAGGGTTAGGTTTAGGGGTTAGGGTTAGTGTTAGGGTTAGGGTTAAGGGTTAGATTTAGGGTTAGGGGTTAGGGATAGGGTTAGGGTCAGGGTTAGTGTTGGGTTGGGGTTAGGGTTGGGGTTGGTGTTAGTGTTGGGATTGGAGTTGGGGTTAGGGTTGGTTTGGGGGCTAGGGTTAGTGTTGTGATTGGTTTTAGGGTTAGGGTTGGTGTTAGGGTTAGGGGTTAGGGTAAGTGTTAGGGATAATTTAATGTTAGCGTTGAGGTTAGATTTACGGATGTGGTTAGTGTGCAGTTTAGGTTTAGGATAGCTTTAGGATTTAGCGTTATGTAGGATTAGGGTTATGGTTAGGGTTCGTGTTAGGTTTTAGGGTTTAGGGTTAGGGTTAGGGTTAGGTTTAGGGGTTAGGTTTAGGCTTTCGGTTAGGATTTAAGGTTAGCGTTAGGGTTAGGTTTAGGGCTAGTGTTAGGGTTGGGTTTGGGTTTGGGTTAGGGTTAGGGTTGGAGTTAGGGTTTAGGATTAGGGTTAGGGTTATTGTTTAGGATTAGGGTTAGAGTTAGTGTTAGGGTTTTGGTTTAGGGTTAGTTTTACGGTTAGGGTTAGTGTTAGGGTTAGGGTTAGTGTTAAGTTCAAGGTCACGGTCAGGGTTTAGGATTAGGGTTAGCATTAGGGTTAGGGTTATGTTTGGTTTGATTTAGGGTTAGGGTTAGGGTTAGGGTTATGGTTAGGGGTTGGTTTAGGGTTAGGTTTAGGGTTAGGGTTAGTGGTTTTGGTTAGGGTTATGGTTAGGTTTCGTTGTTACGGTTAGGATTATGGTTAGGGTTTAAGGTTAGGGTTGGGGTTAGAGTTAGGGGTATGGTTTAGGATTAGGGATTGGGTTACCGTTAGAGTTTAGGGTTAGCATTACGGTTAGGTTTAGTTTTAGGGTTAGGGTTAGGGTAGGGTCAGGGTCAGGGTCAGGGTTTAGGGTTAGGGTTAGCGTTAGGGTTAGCGTTAGTGTTAGGGTTCGCGTTAGGGGTTAGGTTTAGGGTTAGGTTTAGGTTTAGGGTTAGGGTTAGGGATAGCGTTACTCTGATGTTTTGGGTTAGAAGAGGTTTAGGTTTAGGATTAGGGTTAGGGTTAGGGGTTAGGGTTAGTTTTAGGGTTAGAGTCAGGGTCCAGGTCAGGGTTTAGGGTTAGGGTTAGCATTAGGGTTAGTATTAGCGTTAGGGTTAGTGTTAGGTTTAAGGTTAGGCTTAGGGTTAGGTGTTACGGTTAGTGTTAGGTTTAGGGTTAGGGTTAGGTTTAGGGTTGGGGTTAGGGTTAGGGTTAGGGTTAGTGTTACTCTTAGGTTTTGGGTTAGAAGAGATACAGGTTTAGAGTTATGGTTAGGTTTAGGGGTTAGGGGTATTCTTAGGGTTAGGGCTGGGGTTGGGTTTTGGGTTGGTGTTGGGGTTAGGTTTGGGGTTAGGGTTAGTGTTAGTGTTAGGGTTAGCTTTACTCAGGTTTTGGGTTAGAAGAGGTTTAGGGTTAGGGTTAGGATTAAGTTTAGGGTTTGGTGCAGGATTAGGGTTAGGGTTAGGGTTAGGTTTAGTGTTACGGTTTGGTTTATGGTTAGTGTTAGGATTAGGGTTAGGGGTTTGGTTAGTGTTAGGGATAGAGTTAGCGGTTAGGGTTAGCGTTAGGGTTACGGTTTAGGGTCAGGGTTAGGGTTAACTTTAGGGGTAGGGTTTAGGATTAGAGTTAGGGTTAGTGTTTGGGTTTAGGGTAAACTTTACGGTTAGGTTTAGTGTTAGGGTAGGTTTAGGTTTAGGGTCAGGGTCAGGGTCAGGGTTTAGGGTTAGGGTTAGCGTTAGGGTTAGTTTTAGCATGAGGGTTAGCGTTAGGGTTAGGTTTAGGGTTTAGGGTTAGTGTTAGGGTTAGGGTTAATTGTTAGTGTTAGGGTTAATGTTTGGGGTTAGGGATAGGGTTAGGGTTAGGGTTAGCATTGGGGTTGGGGTTAGTGTTGGGATTGGGGTTGGGGTAAGGGTTGGTTTTGGGGTTAGGCTTAAGGTTGGGATTGGTTTTATGGCTAGGGTTGGTGTAGGATTAAGGGTTAGAGAAAGTGTTAGTGTTAATGTAGTGTTAAGGTTGTGATTAGAGTTAGGGATGGTGTTATTGTGGGGTTTAAGTCTAGGATAGGGTTAGCATTTAGGGTAATGTAGGGTTAGGGTTATGGTTAGGGTTAGTGTTAGGTTTTTAGTGTTTAGGGTTAGGGTTAGGTGTTTTGGATAGTGTTAGGGTTAGGATTAGGGGTTAGGTTTAGGGTTTGAGTTAGGATTTAGGTTTAGCGTTATGGTTAGGTTGAGGGTTAGTGTTAGGGTTAGGGTTGGGGTTGGGGTTAGGGTTGGGGTTGTGGTTAGGGTTGGGATTAGGGTTAGGGCTAGTGTTACTCTTAGCTTTTTGGTTAGAAGAGGTTTAGGTTTAGGGTTAGGGTTAGGGGTTTTGGTTAGGGTTAGGGTTAGGGTTAAGAGTTAGGTTTAGGCTTTGAGTTAGGGTTTATGGTTAGCATTAGGGTTAGGGTTAGTGTTAGGGTGAGGGTTAGGGTTAAGGTTAGGGTCAGTGTCAGGTTCAGGGTTTAGTGTTAGGGTTAGCATTAGGGTTAATGTTAGCGTTAGGGTTAGGTTTAAGCTTAGGGTTAGGTGTTAGGGTTAGTGTTAGGTTTAGTATTAGGTGTTAGGGTTAGGGTTAGGGTTAGGGTTAGGGTTAGTGGTTAGGATTAGGTTTAGGTTAGGGTTGGGTTAGGTGTTATGGTTAGGTTTAGGGGTTAGGGTTAGGGTTGGGGTTAGGGTTAGGTTAGTGTTAGCGTTATTCTTAGGTTTTGGGTTAGAAGAGGTTTATGTTTAAGGTTAGGGTTAGGGTTTAGGGTTAGTGTTAGGGTTAGGGTTGGGGTTAGGGTTGGGATTGGGGTTGGGGTAATGTTGGGATTGTGATTGGGGTTAGGGTTTGGGTTGGGTTTAGGATTAGGGTTGGGGTTAGGGTTTAGGATTAAGGTTAGTGGTAGGGTTAGGGTTTAGTATTAGAGGTAGGGTTAGTGTTAGGGTTATGGATTAGGGTTAGCTTTACGGTTAGGGTTAGTGTAAGGGTTAGGGTTAGGGGTTAGGGTAAGGTTTAGGGGTTAGGGATATGGTTAGGGTTACAGTTAGAGTTGGGGGTTGGGGTTAAGAATGGGGTTGGGGTTGGGGTTAGGCTTGGGATTGGGGTTAGGGTTAGGGTTGGGATTGGGGTTGGGGTTAGGGTTGGCTGTGGGGTTAGGGTTAATTTGGGGTTAGAGTTAGGGTCGGTGTTGGGTTAATTTTAGGGTTGGGTTTAGGTTAGGGTTAGGGGTTTTGGTTAGGGTTAGTGTTAGGGTTAGGGGTTAGGTTTAGGGTTTGGGTTAGGGTTTAGGGTTAGCGTTAGTGTTAGGGTTAGTGTTAATGTTAGGGTTAGTTTTAGGGTTAGGGTCAGGGTCAGGGTTATTGTTTAGGGTTAGGGTTAGCATTAGCGTTAGAGTTAGGCTTAGGCTTAGCGTTAGGTGTTAGGGTTAGTGTTAGAGTTAGGGTTATGGGTTAGTATTAGGATTAGGGGTAAGGGTAGGGTTAGGGTTAGGGGTTAGGGTTAGGGTTTAGGGTTAGGGTTAGGGTTAGTGGTTAGGTTTAGGTTTAGGTTAGGGTTGGGTTAGGGGTTACGGTTAGCTTTAGGTGTTAGGGTGAGGGTTAGGGTTAGGGTTGTGGTTAGGGTTAGGGTTAGTGTTGAGGCTTAGCGTTACTCTTCGGTTTTGGGTTAGAAGAGGTTTAGGGTAAGGGTTAGGGTTAGGGTTAGGGGTTAGGGTTACGGTTAGGGTTAGGTTTGGTTTTGGGTAAGGGTTAGGTTTAGGGTTAGGGTTATAGTTAGGGTTAGCATTACTCTTAGGTTTTGGGTTAGAAGAGGGTTAGCTTTAAGGTTAGGGTGTGGGGTAGGGGTTAGGGTTAGAGTTTGGGTTTGGGGTTAGGGTTGAGGTTGGGGTTAGGGTTGGGATTAGTGTTAGGGTTAGCGTTACTTTTAGGTTTGTGGTTAGAAGAGATTTAGTTTTAGGTTTAGGGTTAGGAGTTTTGGTTAGGGTTAGGGTTAGGGTTAGGGGTTAGGTTTAGGGTTTGAGTTAGGGTTTAGGGTTAGCGTTAGGGTTAGGATTAGGGTTAGGGTCGGTGTCAGGGTCAGGGTTTAGGGTTAGGGTTAGTATTACGGTTAACTTTAGCGTTAGGGTTAGGGTTAAGCTTAGGGTTAGGTGTTAGGGTTAGTGTTAGGTTTAGGATTAGGGGTTAGAGTTAGGGGAAAGGGGTAGGGTTAGGGTTAGGGGTTAGGGTCAGGGTTATGGTTTAGGGTTAGGCTTAGGGTTAGTGGTTAGGATTACGTTTAGGTTAGGGTTGGGTTAGGGGTTATGGTTAGGTTTATGGGTTAGGGTTAGGGTTAGTGTTGGGGTTGGGGTTACAGTTAATGTTAGTGTTAGGGTTAGCGTTACTCTTAGGTTTTGGGTTAGAAGAGGTTTAGGGTTAGGGTTAGGGTTAGGTGTTTTGGTTAGGGTTAGTGTTAGGGTTAGGGTTTAGGTTTAGGGTTTGGGTTAGGGTTTAGGGTTAGCATTAGGGTTAGGGTTAGGGTTAGGTTTAGGGTTATGGTTTGGTTTATGGTTAGGGTTAGGAATAGGGTTAGGGTTTGGTTTAGGTTTAGGTGAGGGTTAGGGTTAGAGATTGGGGTTAGTGTTAGGGTTAGTGTTGAGGTTGGGGTTAGGGTGGGTTTTGGGGTTAGGGTTAGGGTTGGGATTGGTTTTAGGGCTAGGGTTGTTGTTAGGATTAGTGGTTAGTGTAAGTGTTAGGATTAATTTAGTGTTAAAGTTGGGGTTTGATTTAGGGATGAGGTTATTTTGGGGTTTAAGTCAAGGATAAGGTTAGGATTCATTGTTATGTAAGGTTAGGGTTATGGTTAGGGTTTGTGTTAGGTTTTAGGGTTTAGGGTTAGGGTTAGGTGTTTTGGATAGTGTTAGGGTTAGGGATAGGGGTTAGGGATAGGGGTTAGGTTTAGGGTTTGGGTTAGGATTTAGGTTTAGCATTATGGTTAGGTTTGGAGTTAGTGTTAGGGTTAGTGTTAGGGTTGGGTTTAGTTTTAAGGTTAGAGTTAGGGTTAGCGTTACTCTTAGGTTTAGGGTTAGAAGAGGTTTAGGTTTAAGGTTAGGGTTAGGTTTGGGGGTTAGGGCTAGTGTTAGGGTTAGGGTGGGGTTGGGATTAGGGTTGGGGTTGGGGTTTGGTTTGGGATTAGGGTTAGGGTTAGCGTTACTCTAAGGTTTTTGGTTAGAAAGAGGTTTAGGTTTTGGGTTAGGGTTAGGGGTTTCGGTTAGTGTTAGGGTTAGGGGTTAGGTTTAGGGTTTGAGTTAGGGTTTAGGGATAGCGTTAGGGTTAGAGTTAGGGTTAGGGTTAGGGTTAGGGTTTGGTTTAGGGTTAGGGTTTGTGTTAGGGTTAGGGTTAGGGTTAGGGATAGGGTTAGGGTTTGGTTTAGGGTTAGGGTTAGGTTTAGGGGTTTTCATTAGTGTTAGGGATAGGGTTAGCGGTTAGGGTTAGGGTTAGGTTTAGAGTTAGTTAGGGTTAGGGTTAGTGTTTAGCGTTAGGGTTAGGGTTAGGGTTAGGGTTTAGGGTTAGTTAGGGTTAGGGTTAGTGTTTAGGGTTTGGGTTAGGGTTAGGATTAGGGTTACAGTTTAGGGTAACGTTACGGTTAGGGTTAGTGATAGGGTTAGGGTCAGGGTCAGGATCAGGGTCAGGGTTTAAGATTTCATGTTAAGGTTAGCGTTAGTGTTAGCATTAGCGTTAGGGTTACCGTTAGTTTTAGGTTTAGGGTTAGGGTTAGGGGTTAGGGTTAGAGTTATGGTTAGGGTTAGTGGTTGGGGTTAGTGTAGGGTTAGGGGTTAGGGATAGGATTAGGGTAAAGGATAGGGTTGAGGTTGGGGTTAGGTTTGGGGTTGGGGTTAGGGTTGGGATTTGGGTTGGGGTTAGTCTTAGGATTGTGGTTTGGGTTCGGGTTAGGGTTGGTGTTAGGGTTAGGGTTAGGGATAGGGTTAGGTTTAGGTATTAGGGTTAGGGTTACGGGTTAGGGGTTAGAGTTAAGGTTAGGGTTAGTGTTAGGCTTAGGTTTAGGGGTTAGGGTTAGGGTTAGGGGTTTTGGTAGGGGTTAGGGTTAGGGTTTTGTTTACAGTTAGGTTTAGGTTTAAGGTTAGGGTTAGTTTTATGGTTATGGTTCAGGCTAGGGATAGCTTTAGGATTAGGGCTAGTGCTAGGGTTAGGGATAGGTCTATGACTAGGGCTAGGGTTAGGGTTAGTGTTTAGTGTTATGGTTAGGGTTAGAGTTAATGGTAGGGATAGGCTTATGTGTTAGGGTTAGGGTAAGTGTTAGTGTTAGGGTTAGGGTTAGGGGTTAGGTTTAGGGTTAGGGTTAGGGTTTTTGTTAGAGTTAGGATTAGGGTTATGTTTTAGGGTTTAGGGATAGGGTTATGGTTATCGGTAAGGGTAGTGTTGCAGGTAGGTTTAGGGGTTGTGGTTAGGGTTAGGGATAAGGTTACGGTTGGGTTAAGGGTAGGGGTAGAGGTAGGGTTAGAGTTAGGTTTAGACGAGTTAGGGTTAGGGTTATAGTTAGCGGTTAGGTTAAGAAGTTAGGGTTAGGGTTAGGGTTTAGTGTTAGGGTTACGGTTAGGGTTTAGAGTTAGGACTAGGGTTTGATTTAGGTTTAGGTGTTAGTGTTAGATGTAGGTTAAGGGGCTATGGTTAGGGTTAGGGATAGGGTTATGGGTAGGGTTAAAGCTATGTGTGGGTTAGGTATTGGATTAGGATTATGGTTAGGGTTGGGTTAGGTTTAGATTAAGGGTTAGGTTTAGGGTTAGGGTTCGGGTTAGGGTTAGTGTTAGGGTTAGGGTTAGGGTTAGGGTTAGCGTTACCCTTAGGTTTTTGGTTAGAAGAGGTTTCGGTTTGGGTTAGGGTTGGTGTTAGGGTTAGGTTAAGGTTAGTGTTTAAGGTTAGCATTATGGTTAGGGTTAGTGTAAGGATAGGGTTAGCGTAACGGTTAGGGTTAGGGGTTAGGGTTAGTGTTAGGGTTAGTTTACAGTTAGGGTTGGTTTAGGATTAGGGATGGGGTTAGGTTTGGGGTTAAGTTTAGGGTTAGGGTTATGATTTAGGGTTATTGTATTGATAGGGTTATGGTTAGGGTTAGTGTTAGGTTTTAGGTTTTAGGGTTAGGGTTAGAGTTAGGGTTAGGGGTTTTGGTTAGGGTTAGGGATAGGATTAGGGTTTAGGGTTAGCATTAGGGTTAGGGTTAGTGTTAAGGTTAGGGTTAGGGTTAGGGTTAGGGTCAGTGTCAGGGTTTAGGGTTAGGGTTAGTGTTAGGGTTAGCATTAGTGTTAGGGTTAGCGTTAGGGTTAGTGTTAGGCTTAGGGTTAGGTGTTAGGGTTAGTGTTAGTCTTAGTGTTACGGTTAGGGGTAGGGTTAGGTTAAGGTTTAGTGTTAGTGTTAGGGTTAGGGGTAGGGGTTAGGGTTAGGGTTAGGGTTAGTGGTAAGGGTTAGGGTTAGGGTTAGGTGTTAGGGTTATGTTTAGGGTTAGGGTTTAGGATTAGGGTTAGGGTTGGGGTTAGTGTTAGGGTTAGGGTTAGGGTTAAGGTTAGGGTTAGGGTTAGGGTTAGCGTTACCCTTAGATTTTTGATTAGAAGAGGTTTAGGGTTAGGGTTAGCATTAGGGTTAGGGTTTAGGTTTAGGATTAGTGTTAGGGTTGGGGTTGGGGTTAGGGTTGGGGTTGAGGTTAGGGTTGGGATTGGGTTTGGGGTAAGGTTGGGATTGTGATTGGGGTTAGGGTGTGGGTTGGGGTTAGGGTTAGGGCTGGGGTTGGGGTTAGGGTTGTGGTTGGGTTTATGGTTGGGATTGGGGTTGGGGTAAGGTTGGGATTGTGGTTGCGGTTAGGGTTTGGGTTGGGTTTAGGGTTAGGGTTGGGGTTAGGGTTAGGGTTTGGGTTAGGATTAGGGTTAGGGTTGGGGTAGAGTTAGGGTTGGCTTGGGTTTAGGGTTATGTTTGGGGTTAGGGTTAGCGTTAGGGTTGGTGTTAGGGTTAATGTTAAGGTTAGGGTTAAGTTTTGGTTTAGGGTTAGGGTTAGGGTTACGGTTAGGTTAAGGTTTAAGGTTTGGTTTATGGTTAGAGTTAGCATTAAGGTTAGGGGTTTTGGTTAGAGTTAGGCATAGGTTTAGCAGTTAGGGTTAGGGTTAGGGTTGGGCATAGGGTTTAGGGTCAGGATTAGGGGTAGTGTTAGAGTTAGGGTTTAGGATTAGCATTAGGGTTAGGGTTAGGGTTTAGGGCAAACATTACGGTTAGGTTTAGTGTTAGGGTTAGGGTTAGGTTTAGAATCAGGGTTTAGTGTTATGGTTAGTGCTAGGGTTAGCATTAGCGTTATGGTTAGCGTTAGGTTTAGGGTTATGATTAAGTCTATGGGTTAGTGTTAGTGTTATGGTTAGGATTAGGGGTTAGGGTTAGGGCTAGGGTTAGGGGTTAGGGATAGGGTTAGGTTTAGGTTTAGGGTTGGGATTAGGGTTGGGGATGGGTTTAGGGTTGGGTTTGGTGTTGGGGTTACGGTTGGGTTTGGGTTTAGGTTTAGGGTTGTGGTTAGCATTGGAGTAGGGTTTACGGTTAGAGTTAGGGGTTAAATTTAGTGTTACGGTTAGGTTTGGGGTTAGGGTTAGGTTTAGGGTTAGTGTTTAGGGTCAGACTGAGGGTTAGGGATCAGGGTTTTGGGAAAGGGTTAGGGTTAGGGTTAAGGGTAGGGTTAGGGATTGAGGTTAGGGTTACGGTTACACTTAGGGTTGGGTAAGCATTAGGGTTAGGGTTAATGCTAGGGCTAAATTCTAACCCTTTTACTAACCGTAACTCAATCCTAACCCTAATCCAAACCCCAACAGATACCCCTACACCTACCCCTACCCCTAACCCTAACCCTAACCCCAACCCTAACACTAACCTTAACATTAACACTAACCCTAACACTAACCCTAACCCTAAACACTAACCCTAACCCTAAACCCTAACCCTAACCCTAACCTAACCCTAACCCTAAATCCTCACCCTAACACTAACCCTAACCCTAACTCCAACACATACCCCTACCCCTACCCCTATCTCCTAAACCTAACCCTAACCCTATCCCTCGGCCTATCCCTAACCCTATTCTTAACCTTAACCCTAAACCCTAAACCCTAAACCCTAACCCTAACCCTAACCCAACCCTAATCCTAACCCTAACCCAAATCCAACACATACCACTACCCCTACTCCTACCCCTAAACCCTAACCCTAAACCTGACCCATACCCTAACCCTAAACCCTAACCCTAACCCTAACCCTAAACCTTAAACCATAACCCTAAACCTAACCCTAACCCAACTATAACCCTAACCCTAACCCTAACCCTATCCCTTACCCTAACTCTATCACTAAACCCTAAAACCCTAACACTAACCCTAACCCTAAACACTAACACTAACCCTAATCCTTACACAACAATAAAAACTAACCCGTAACCCTAACTCCAACCCATTCCCCTACCCCTACCCCTACCCTGAAGCCTAACCATAACCATATTCCCTAACATAACACTAACCCTAACCCGAACATTAACCCTAACACTACCCCTAAACCCTACCTAAACCTAAACCTAACCCTAACCCTAACTCTAACCCTAACCCTAACTGTAACCCTAACCCTAACCCTAACTCTAACTCTAAACATAACCGTAAACCTAACACTATCCCTAATCCTAACCCTAACACTAACTCATCTAAACTTACCCTGTACACCCTAACCCTATCCCTACCCCTAACCCTAACCCTAACTCATCTAAACTTACCTGTACACCTAACCCTATCCCTACCCCTAACCCTAACCCTAACTCTAACCCTAACCCTAAACCTAACCACAACCCCTAACCCTACCCCTACCCCTACCTCTAACCCAATCCCTAAACCCTAAACTGTAACCCTAACCCTAACTCTAACACTAAACACTAACCTTTACCTTAACCCTAACCCGACGCTAACACTATCCCTAACCATAACACTAACCACAACCCCTAAAACTACCCCCAATTCCTAAACCTACCCTTAACCCTAACCCTAACCCTTTCCCAAAACACTGAACCTTAACTTTCAATCTGACCCTAAACACTAATCTTAACCCTAGTCCTAATCCTAAACCTAACCCTAACATTAAACATAACCCTAACCCCTAATCCTAAATCAAAACCTAACATTAAACCCTAACCTTAACACTAACTGTAACCCTAATCCTAACCTTAACACTAACCCTTAACCCAAAACCTAACCCTAACCCCTAAAGCTAACCCTAATCCTAACACCAACCCTAACCCTAACCCCAACCCTAACCCTAACCCCAAACCCAACCTTAACCCTAACCCCAACCCTAACCCTAACCCTTACCTAAACCCAACCCTAACCCTAACCCCTACCCCAACCTTAACCCCAACCACAATCCCAACCCTAACCCCAACCCCAATCGCAACCCTAACCCCACCCACACCCTAACACCAACACCAACCCCAAACCTAACCCTAACCCAAACCCAAATACCTAACTCTAACCCTAACGCTAACCCTAACCCTAAACCCTGACCCTGACCCTGACCCTAACCCTATCCCTAACCTAACCCTGGCCCTAATGCTAACTCTAAACCCTAACCCTAACCCTAAACCCTAAACCTAACCCCAACCCTAAACACTAACCCTAACACTAACACTAACCCTAACCCTAACCACTAAACCTAATCCTAACCCTAACCAAAACCACTAACCCTAACCCTAACCCCAACCCTAACCCTAAACCTAACACTATCCCCTAACCCTAACCCTAACCCTAACCCCTAACCCTAACCCTAACCCTAACAAAAACCCCTAATCCTAACCCTAACCCTAAACCTAAACCTATTCTAACCCTATACCTAAGAGTAACGCTAACCCTAACCCTAACTATAACCCTTAGCCAACCCTAACCCTAACCCTAACTCTTTCTGAAACCCTATCTCTAAACCAGAACACTAACCGTAACCCTGAACACTAACCCTAACCCTAACCTTAACCGAAACCGGCCCTAACCCTAACCCAACCCTTAACACTAAACCTAAACCCAAAATTCTAACCCTACTCCTAACCCTAACCTTAAACCTAAATCCTAACCGTAACCCTAAACCTAGCCGTATTCATAGCCCTAGACAATACCTAGGCTAGCCCTACCCTAACCTTAACCCTAAACCTAACCATAATGCTAATCCTAAACCCTAACCCTAACCCTAACCCTTAAACCTAACCCTATCCCTGAACCCTAACCCACCCAAACCCAAGCTTTAGCCTAACACTAACCCTAACCCTAACCCTAACCCAAAAACCGAACCCTAAACCTAACCCTAAACTTAACCCTAACCTTAACCCTAATCCGAACCATAAACCTAACCGTAACCCAACCTTAACCCTAACCCTAACCCTAAAGCTAACACTAACTAAAACCCCTAATCCTACCACTAAACCTGACCCTAACCTTAACTTTAACCCAAACCTAACTCTAACCCTAACCTCAATCCCTAACTCTACCCTTAACCCTAACCCTAACCCTTTCCCAAAATGGTGAACCCTAACTTTCAATCTGACTATAAACACTAACCCTAACCCTAGCCCAATCCCTAAGCTTAACCCTAACACTAACCGTAACCCTAACCCTAACCCTAAATCAAAACCTAACATTAAACCATAATCCTAACCCTAACGTTAACCCTAACCCTAACCCTAAACCCTAACCCTGACACTAACTGTAACCCTAACCCTAACCGTAACACTAACCCTTAACCCTAAACCTAACCCTAACCCCTAAAGCTAACCCTAACTCTAACCCTAACACCAAACCTAACCCTAACCCTAATCCCAAACCTAACCCTAACCCCAAACTCAACCTTAACACTAACCCCAACCCTAACCCTAACCCTTACCTAAGCCCAACCCTAACCCTAACCCCAACCCCAACCTTAAACCCAACCACAATCCCAAACCTAACCCCAACCCCAATCGCAATCCTAACCCCACCTCAACCCTAACCCCAACCCCAACCCTAACCCTAAGCCTAACCCAAATCCCTAACCCTAACACTAATGCTAACCCTAACTCTAACCCCTAACCCTAACCCTAAACCCTAACCCTAAACCCTAACCCTAACCCTAACCGTAACCCTAACTCATAACCCTAACCCTAACCCTAACAAAAACCCCTAACCCTAACCCTAAACCCTAACCCTAACCCCTAACCCTAACCCTAACCCCCAACCCTAACCCTAACCCAACCCTAACCAAAACCCCTAATCCTAACCGTAACCCTAAGCCTAATCCTCTTCTAACTCTATACTCAAGAGTAACGCTAACCCTAACCCTAACCCTAACCTTAACCCACACATACCTTTAACCCTACACCGACCCCTACCCTACCCTCACCCTAACCCAACCCTACCCCTACACCTAACCCTAACCTTAACCCTAAACCAACCCTACCCCTACCCCTAATGTTAACCATAAAACTCACCCAACACTAACACAAACCCTAGCCCTAGCCCAGCCCTAACCTGGCCCTAACCCTTGACCTAACCCTAACACTAAGCCTAACCATAACCATACCCTAAACTCTAAACACTAACCCTAATCCTAACCTTAATCCAACCCTGACCCTAACCCTAACCCTAACCCCAACCCCTAACACTAACCCTAACCCTAACCCTAATCCTAACCCTAACCTTAACCCTAAACCCTAACCATAACCATAACCCTAACCCCTAGCCCTAGCCCCAGCCCTAACCCTATTCCTAGCCCTAACACTAACACTAACAATAACCCTAACACTAAACCCTAAACCCTAACACTAACACAACCCTAACCCTATCCCTATCCCTAACCATAACCCCTAACCCTAACCCTAACCCTAATCCTAACCCTAACCTTAACCCTAATCCTAACCCTAACTCTAACCTAACCCTAACCTTAACTTTAACCCAAACCTACCCTAACCCTAACCCTAACACTAAACCTAACTTCAACCCTAACCCTAAGACCAACCCCAATCCTAACCCAATCCCCAACCCTAAACCTAACCCTAACTCCAACCCTAACCCTAACCCCAACACCAACCCTAACCCCAACCCCAATCCCAACACTAACCCCAAGCCCAACAATAAACCCTACCCCAACCATAACCATAACCCTAACCCCTAACCCTAACCCTAACTCTAACCCTAACCCTAACCGAAACCTAACCCTCACCCTAACCATAAGCCTAACCCTAACCCTAAACCTAACACTAACCCTAACAGTAACCCTAATCCCAAACCTAACCGTAACCCTAACCCAACCCTAACCCTAATGCTAACACTAACATCAACCCCTAATCCCACCCTTACCCCTAACCCTATCCCTAACCCTATTTCTAGCCCCATCCCTAGACATAGCCCTAGCTCTAAACCCTAGCCCTAGCACTAGCCCCAAACCTAACCGTAACCCTAACCCAACCCTAACCCTAACCCTAACACTACCCTCAACACCTAATCCTACCCCTACCCCTAACCCTAACCCCAACTCTAACCCTATCTTAACCCTAACCCTATTCTAACCCTAACCCTAAATCTAAACCTCTTCTTACACTAACCCTAACAGTAACGCTAACCCTACCCCTTGCCATAGTCCCAACCCAAAGCCTAACCATGAACCTACTGTAATCCTAAACCTAAACCTAACCCTAACATTAACCCCAACCCTAACACTAACAATAACACTAACGCTAAACATAAATGTAAATCTAAACTAGTCTTAACCCTAATCCTAAACAATAACACTAACCCTAACCCTAAAGCCTAACCCTAACCCTAACCCTAAACACTACCCCTAACCCTAACCCTAAACTTTGCCCTAGCCGTAGCCCCAGCCCTAGCACTAGCCCTGTCCCTAAACCTAGGCCTATCCCTAACCCTAACCCTACCCCAAACCCTAACCCTCACCCAACCCTAACCCTAACCCTAACCCTAGTAACAACACTAATTGTACCCCTACCCCTACCACTACCCCTAACCCTAACCCTAAACACTAACCCAACCCTAACCCTAACACTAACCTCAACTCCTAACCCTACCCCTATCCCTAACCCTAACCCTAAACCTAGCCTTAGCACTACACCTAAACCTAGCCCTACCATCATCCCTAACCCTAACCCTAACCCAACCCTACCATAACCCTACCTCTATCCCTAACCCTAATCCTAACACTGAACCCTAACCCTAACCCTAACCACAACCCCTAACATAACCCTTTCCTCAACCCTAACCCTAACCCTTAACAGTGAACCTAACCCTAACCCTAAACCCTAACTCTAACCCTAAACTAACCTTCACCCTAAATCCTAAAACTTAAATCTAACCCTATTCTAACCGTAAGCCTAAACTTAAACCTCTTCTACCCTAACCCTAACAGTAACCCTAACCACAACCCCAACCCTACCCCTAACCCTAAGCCTAAACATAACCGTAGCCCTAGCCCTATTCCTAGCCCTAAACCTAACCTTAACCCTAACCCAACCCTAACCCTAACCCTAACACTATCCCTCGCTCTATCTCTAAACCATAAACCCTAACCCCTAACCCAACCCTAAACCTAACTCTAACGCTAACCCCAAAGCCAACCCGAACCCTAACCCTACCCTAACCCTAAACTTAACACTCACCCTAACACTAAGCCTAACACTAACCCTAACCCTAAAAATAACCCTAACCAATAACACTAACCCTAACCCTAAAGCCTGACCCTAACCTGAACCCTAACACTAACCTGAACCCTAAACCCTAAACCCTAAACCTAACACAAACCCCAACTCTAACCCTAACCCTAACCCTAAACTTCTTCTAACCCTAAACCTAAGAGTAACACTAACCCTAAACCTAACCCCAACCCCAACCCCAACACTAACCCTAAACATACCCTAACCCTAAACCTAACCCTAACCCTAACCCTATCCCTAACACTAACACTAACACTCACCCTAACCCTAACCCTAAACTCTATCCCTCACTGTAAACCTAAGCCTATCCCTAACCCTAACCTTAACCGTAACCCTAACTATAACCATAATCATAAGCCTAACTCCTAACCCTAAGAGTAACACTAACCCTAACACTAATCCTAACCGTAACCCTAAACTCTAACACTAACCCTAACTTTAAACCCTAACCCTAAACCTAATTCTGCCCTAACCCTAACCCTAATGCTAACGCTAACCCTAAATCCTAAAAAATCTAACCCTAACCCTAACCATAACCCTAACCCTAAACTCTAACCCTTACCCTAACCCTAGCCCTAGCCATAGCCCTAACCCTAGCACTAGCCCTAGCTGTAACCCTAGCCATAGGCCTAACCTTAACCCTTACCCTAACCCCAAACCCAACCCTAACCCTACCCTAACCCTAAACCTAATCCTAACCGTAACACTAACCCCAACCCTAACCCTAACGCTAACACTGACTCTAATCCTAACACTAAATCTAACACTAAACCTAACCCCTAACCCTAAACCTAACCCCTAACCCTAACCCTAACCCTATCACTAGCCCTAGCCCTAACCCTATCCCTAGCCCTACCTTAACCCTAACACTAACCCTAACCCTAACCCAAACCTAACCCTAACCCCAAACCATAACCCTACCTCTATCCCTACCCCTAACCTTAACCCCTAACCTTAACCCCTAACCCTAACCCTAACCCTAACCCTACCACCTAAACCCTAACCCTAAACCTAACAGTAACGCTAATCCTAATACTAAACCTAACTCCAACCCCCAAACCTAAACCTAACACTACCCTAACCCTATCCCTAACCCTAACCCTAAACTTAAACCCTGACCCTAACCCTAGCACTAGCCCTATCCCTAAAAGTATCCCTAACACTAAACTTAACCCTAACTCTAGCCCTAACACTAAACACTAACGCTAACCCTATCCCTAAACCTAACCCTAACCTCAACCCTAACCCTAATCCTAACCCTAATACCCTAACCCTAACCCTAACCCTATTCTAACCCTAACCCTAAACCTAAACCCCTTCTAATCCTAACCCTAACAG
>CAKJTW010000240.1:130000-191302 GCA_917880005.1 Nanger dama | reverse complement strand
CCTAACCTCAGTCCTAAACCTAACCCTAACACTAACCCTAACCCTAACCTAAACCTAAACCCAAACCCTAAACCTAACCCTAACACTAACCAACCTTAACCCTAACCGACCCTAACCCTAATCCTAAACCTAACCCCAACCCATGCCCTACTCTTACCCCTATCCCTACCCTAACCGTTACCCAACCCTAACCCTAACCCAAATACTAACCTAAACCTAAACCTAACACTAACCCCACCCTAACCACAACCCCTAACCCTACCCTAAACCTAACACTAACCCTAAAACTAACACTATCCTATCCTAATCCTAACCTAAACATAACACTAAACCTAAACCCTAATCCCTATCCCTAACCTAACACTATCCCAATGCTAACCTAACCCTAACTCCAACCCATACCCCTACCCCTAACCCTAACCCTAACCCAAACCCTAACCCTAACCCTAACACTAACCCTAACCCTAACCTAATCCTAAACCCTAACACTAACCCTAACTCTAACCCTTACCCTAATCCCTAATCCTAACCCTAACCCTAACTCTAACACCTAAACCTAACACTATCCAAAACACCTAACCCTAACCCTAACCCTAACCCTAAACCAAACCCTAACTCTAAACCAATCCTAATCCTCACCCTAAACCTTACCCTAAACCAATCCCTAACCTAATCCTAAACCAAACCCTAACCCTAAACCTAACCCTAACAGCAACCCTAAACCAACAACAATACCAACTCTAATCCCAACCCCAATCCCAACCCCAAACTCAATCACAACCTTAACCTCATCCCCAACACTAACCCCACTCTCAGCCCTAACCCTAACCCTATCCCTATCTCCTAACCCTAACCACTAACATTAACACTAACCCCTAAACCTAATCCTAAACTTAACCCTAACCCTAACGCTAACCCTAATGCTAACGCTAACCTTAATGCTGACCCTGACACAAACCCTGACTCTGACACTGACCCTAACCCTAAGACGAACCCTAACCCTAACCCCTCACCCTATCCCTAACACTTACCCCTCACCCTCACCCTAACCCTAAGAGCAACCCTAAACAAACCATAATACCAACCCTAACCCCATTCCCAATCCCAACCCTAACCCCAAACCCAACACTAAACCTAACCTTAACCTAACCTAAAACCTAACCCTAACCGTAACCCTAACACAAACCCTAAGAGTAACACTAACCCTAAACCTAACACTAACATAAACCTAATTCTAACCATAAGATTAACCTAACACTAAACCTAACCCTAGCCCAAACCCTATCCATAGCTCTAACCCTAACACTAATCCTTAACCCTAAAACCTAACACTAACCGTAACCATAACCCTAACCCTACAATAACCCTAAATCCTAACTCTAACCCTAACCCTAACACTAACCCCACCTCTAACCCCAACCCCAATCCCAACCCTAAGCCCAACCCCAACACTAACCTCAACCCCACCCTAATCATAACCCTATCTCTAACCCCTAACACTAATGCTAATGCTAACCCTAATGCTAAACCTAACCCTAAACCCTGACCCTGCCCCTGACCCTAAACCTAACCCTAACTGTAACCCTAACCCTAACCCTAAACCTAACCCTAACTCTAACAATAAACCTAACTGTAAAGTTTACCCTAAACCCTAACCCTAACACTAACGCTAATCCTAAACTCTAACCGTAACACTAACCCTAACCCTGACCGTAAACCTTAAACCTAACTCTAAGCATAACCCTAACCGCTAACCCTATCCCTAACCCTAACCAAAACTCCTAACCTTAATCCTAACCATAACCATAAACCAAAACCTAAACTTAAACCTAAAACTAACCCTAAACCAAACCCTAACCCTGACCCTAACCCTAGTCAAAACCTAACCCTAACCCTAACCCTCACCCCAAACCTAACTCTAACCCCAACCCCAACCCTAAACCTAACCCCAATTCCAACCCTAAACCTAACCCCAATCCTAACCCTAAACCTAACCCTAACCCCAACCCTAACCCTAACCTCAATCAAGCCAACCCCAACCACAATCCCAACCCTAAACCCAACCCCAATCCCAACCATAACCCCAAACCCAACCCTAATCCCGACCCCAACCCTAAACCTAACCCTACCCCTAACCCTAAACCTAACCCTAACCCTAAACCTCTTCTTACCCAAAACCTAAGAGAAACGCTAACCCTAACCCTAACCATAACCCTAACCACAACTCTAACCCTAACACTAACCCCAACCCCTAACCCTAACAGTAACACCTACCCCAACCGTAACCCTAACCCTAATCCTAACCACTAACCCTAACCCTAACCCTAACAATAACACCAACCCTAACCCTAACCCTAGCCCCAACCCTAACCCTAACACTAACCTGACCCCAAACCTAACCCTAACCCCAAACCCAACCCTAACCCCAACCACAATCCCAACCCTAACCCCAATCCCAATCCCAAACTTAACCCCAACCCCAACCCTAACCCTAACCTCAAACATAACCCTGACCTAACACTATCCCTAACACCTAACCGTAACACTAATCCTAACCACTAACCCTAACCCTAACACTAACCATAACCCCTAACCCTAAACCTAACACTAACTTTAACCCTAACGCTATCCCTAACCCTAAACCCTGACCCTGACACTGACCCTAACACTAACCCTAAACCTATCACTAACCCTAACCGTAACGTTAACCCTAAACCTTAATCCTAACACTAACCCTAATCCTAAATCCTAACCCTAAGCCTAACCCTAGCCCTAAACCCTACCCTAAACTTAACCCTAACCCCTGACCACTAACACTATCCCTAACCCTAACCAAAACCCCTGACCCTAACCCTAACACTAAACCAAACCCTTACCTTAACCTTAACCCAACCCTTAAACTAAACCTAACCCCAACACTAACCACAATCCTTCAACCTACCCCTAACCCTAGCCCTAACCCTATTCTAACCATAACCCTAAACCTAACCCTCTATAACAATAAACATAATAGAAACGCTAACCCTAACCCTAAACCTAACCCCAACGCCAACCCTACCTAAACCTACCCTAACCCTAGCCCTAGGCCTAACTCTAACCCTAACCCTAACTTTAACCTTAACACATATCCTAAGCCTAAACTCTTTCCCTAACCCTAAATCCTAACCCTAACCCTAACTCTAACCCTAATCCTAAACTCTAATCCTAATCCTAACCCCTAAGCCCTAACCCTAACCCTAAACCTAACCCTAAACCCTAACCTTAACCCTAACCATAACCCTAAACCTAACCCTAATCCTAACCCTAACACCTAATCCTAATCCTAACCCTAACTTCTAACCCTAACCCTAACACTTACCCCTAACTCTAACACTAAACACTAACCCTTACGTTCACCCTATCACAATCCTAAAATTAACCCAAACCCTACACTAACCACAACACTTAAACCTACCCCTAACCCTAGCCCTAACGCTATTCTTACCATAACCCTAAATCTAACCCTCTATAACAATAAACCTAATAATAACGCTAACCTTAAACCTAAACCTAACCCTAAAACCTAACACTAACCCCTAAATCCAAACCTAACCCTAACCCTAACACCAACCGTAACCCTAACCTAACACCAACCCTAACCCTATCCCCAACCCCAACCCTAACCTTAACCCCAACCCTAACACTAACCCTAAACCTAACCCTAAACCCTGACCCTGAACCTGAACCTAACCCTAACCCTAACCCTAACCTAACCCTAACCCTAACCATAACCGTAACCCCTAAACTAACACTAACCCTAATGCTAACCCTAACCCTAACCCTAAACCTAAACCCTAACCCTAACCCTAACTCCTAAATCTAACTCTAACCCTAACCCTAACCCTAACACCAACTCTAACCCTAACCCCAACCCCAACCCCAATCCCAACCATAACCCCAACCTCACCCTAACCCCAACCTCATCCCTAAACATAAACCTAACCCTAACCCTAACACTAACCCTAACCCCTAAACCTAACGCTAATTCTAAGACTAACGCTACCCCTAACCCTAAACCCTACGCCTGACCCTGACCCTAACCCTATACCTAACCCTATCACTAACACTAACCGTAACGCTAACCCTACAACCTATCCCTAACCCTAATCCTAAACCCTAACCCTAACCCTAAACCTAATCCCTAACCCCAACCCTAACCTAAACCAAACCATAACCCTAACCCTAACCCTAACCCTAAACCAAACCCCTAAACCTAACCCCAACCCCAACCCCAACCAAAATCCTAACCCCAAACCTAACCCTAACCCTAATCCCAACCCTAACCCTAACCCCAACACCAACCCTAACCAAAACCACAATCCCAAACCTAAACCCAACCGCAATCCCAACCTTAACCCCAAACCCAACCATAACCCTAACCCTAATTCCTAACCCTAACACTAACCCCCTAACCCTAACCCTAACACTAATCCTAACCGCTAAACCTAAGTCTAACCCTAACCCTAACGCTAATGCTAAACCTAATGCTAACCCTAACCCTAAACCCTGACCCTGACCCTGACCCTAACCCTAACCCTAAACCTAACTCTAACCCTAACACTAAGGATAACCCTAAACCCTAACCCTAATCCTAACCCCTAACGCCTAACCCTAACCCTAACCAAAACCCCTAACCCTAACCCTAACCCTAACCTTAAACTCTAAAACCTAACACTATCCCTAACCATAACCCTAACTCTACAATAATCCTAAACCGTAACCCTAACCCTACCCCAACCCTAACCCTAACCCCAACCCTAACCCTAACCGAACCCCAACACTAACCCTAACCCCTAACCCTAACACTAACACTATCCGTAACACTAACCCCTAACGCTAATCCTAATCCTAATCCTAGCCCTAGCCCTAGCTGTAGCCCTAACCATAGTCCTAGCCCTAACCCTAACACTAATACAAAACCTAACACTAACACTAACTCTAACCTTAATCCCAAACCTAACCCTAACACTAACCCAAACCTAACACTAACCCTAACACTATCCTCAACCCCTAATCCTACCCTTACCCCTACCCCCTAACCCTAACCCTAGTCCTAGCCCTATCCCTAGACATAGCCCTAGCTTTAAACCCTAGCTGTAGCACTAGCACCAAACCTAACCCTAACCCTAATCCAACCCTAACCCTAACCCTAACCCAAACCCTAAACCCTAACACTAACCGTAACCCTAAACACTAACACTAACCCTAATCCTTACACAACAATAAAACTAACCGTAACCCTAACCACAACCCATTCCCCTACACCTACCCCTACCCTGAACCCTAACCATAACCGTAACCCGTAACCTAACACTAACCTAACACTAACCCTAACCCATAACCGTAACCCTAACCCTAACCCTAACCCTAAACCTAAACCCTAACCCTACCCTAACTCCTAAATCTAACACTAACCCTAAACCTAACACCAACTCAAACCCTAACCCTAACCCCAACCCCAATCCCAACCATAACCCCAATCTCACCCTAATCCCAACCTCATCCCTAACCATAAACCTAACCCTAACCCTAACACTAACCCTAACCCCTAAACCTAACGCTAATGCTAACACTAATGCTACCCCTAACCCTAAACCCTACCTCTGACCCTGACCCTAACCCTATACCTAAACCTATCACTAACATTAACCATAACGCTAACCCTACACCCTAACCCTAACCCTAACCCTAATCCTAAACCCTAACCCTAACCCTAACCCTAAACCCTAACCCCAACCCTAACCCTAAACCAAACCATAACCCTAACCCTAACCCTAACCCTAAACCAAACCCTAACCCTAACCCTAACCCCAATCCCAAACAAAATCCTAACCCCAACCCTAACCCTAACCCTAATCCCAACCCCTAACCCTAACCCCAGCCCCAACCCTAACCAAAACCACAATCCCAAACCTAAACCCAACCGCAATCCCAATCTCAACCCCAAACCCAACCCTAACCCCAAACCCAACCCTAACCCTAACCCTAATCCCTAACCCTAACCCTAACACTAACCCCAAACCCTAACCCTAACACTAACCCTAACCCCTAAACCTAAGTCTAACCTAACCCTAACGCTAACGCTAATGCTAATGCTAAACCTAATGCTAACACTAACCCTAAACCCTGACCCTGACCTGACCTGACCTGACCCTAACCCTAACCCTAACCCTAACCCTAACACTAAGGATAACCCTAAACCCTAACCCTAAACCTAACTCTAACCCTAACCCTAATCCTAACCCCTAACGCCTAACCCTAACCCTAACCTTAACCAAAACCCCTAACCCTAACCGTAACCCTAACCTTAAACTCTAAAACCTAACACTATCCCTAACCATAACCCTAACTCTACAATAATCCTAAACCGTAACCCTAACCCTACCCCAACCCTAACCCTAACCCCAATCCTAACCCTAATCTAACCCTAACACTAACCCTAACCCTTAACCCTAACACTAACCCTAACATAACCCCTAACGCTAATCCTAACCCTAATCCTAGCCCTAGCCCAATCCGTAGCCCTAACCATAGCCCTAGCCCTAACCCTAACACTAATACGAAACCTAACACTAACACTAACTCTAACCCTAATCCCAAAACTAACCCTAACCCTAACCCAACCCTAACACTAACCCTAACACTATCCTCAACCCCTAATCCTACCCTTATCCCTACCCCTAACCCTAACCCTAGTCCAAGCCCTATCCCTAGACATAGCCCTAGCTTTAAACCCTAGCCGTAGCACTAGCGCCAAACCTAACCCTAACCCTAACCCAACCCTAACCCTAACCCTAACACTACCCTCAACCCCTAATCCTACCCCTTCCCAAACCCCTAACCCTAACCCTAACCCCAACTCTAATCCTAACCATGCCCTAACCCTAACCCTAACCCTATTCTAACCCTAACCCTAAATCTAAACCTCTTCTAACCCTATACCTAAGAGTAACGCAAACCCTAACCCTTACCCTAGTCCCAACCCAAACCACAACCATGAACCTACCCTAACTCTAAAGCCTAACCCCAATTCTAACCCTAACCCTAAACTTTGCCCTAGCCGTAGCCCTAGCCTTAGCGCTAGCCCTGTCCCTAAACCTAGCCCTATCCCTAATCCTAACCCTACCCCTACCCCTAACCCTAACCCAATTCTAACCCTAACCCTAACCCTAGCAACAACACTAACTGTACCCTTCCCCGTACCTCTAACCCTATCCCTGAACACTAACCCTAACTCTAACCCAACCCTAACCCTAACCCTAACACTAACTTCAACCCCTAACACTACCCCTATCCCTTACCCTAAACCTAAACCTAGCCCTAGCGTTAGCGCTAAACCTCGCCCTACCATTACCCCCTAACCCTAACCCCTAACCCAACCCTAACCATAACCGTACCTCTATCTCTAACCCTAATTTTCACACTGAACCCTAACCCTAACCCTAACCCTAACCACAACCCCTAACATAACCCTTCCCTCAATCCTAACCCTAATCCTAAAGAGTGAACCTAACCCTTACCCTAAACCCTAACTCTAACCCTAAACTAACCTTAACCCTAAATCCTTAATCTTAAATCTAACCATATTCTAACCATAACCCTAAACTTAAACCTCTTCTACCCTAACCCTAACAGTAACGTTAGCCACAACCCCAGCCCAACCCCTACGCCTAAACCTAAAGATAACCGTAGCCCTAGCCTTACGCCTAGCCCTAAACCTAACCTAAACACTAACCCAACCCTAACCAGAATCCTAAATCTATCCCTCACCCTATCTCTAAACCATAAACCCTAACCCTAAGCCCAACGCTAAACCTAACACTAACGCTAACCCCAACGCCAACCCGAACCCTAACCCTACCCTAACCCTAAACTTAACACTAACCCTAACACGAAGCCTAACCCTAACTCTAACCCTAATCATAACCCTAACCAATAACACTAACCCTAACCCTAAACCTAACCCTAACCCAACTCTAACCCTAATCCTAACCCTAACTGAAACCCCAACTTTAACACTAACCCTAACCCTAACCGTAACCCTAATCCTGTTCTAACCCTAATCCTAAATCTAAACTTCTTCTAACCCTAACCATAACAGTAACACTAACCCTAAACCTAACCCCAACTGCAATCCCAACCACAACTCTAACCCCTAAACATACCCTAACCCTAAACCTAACCTTAACCTGACCCTAACCCTAACACTAGCACTATCCCTAGCTCGAACCCTATCCATAGCCCTAACCCTAACCCAACCCTAACCCTAACCCCAACCCTAACCCCTAGCCATACCCCTTCCCCTACTGCTACCCCTACTTCTACACATAACCCTAACTCCTAACCCTAACCCTAACCCTAGCCATAAACATATCCCTAACCCTAACCCTAACCCTAAGCCTAAATCCTAAAACCTAACACTAAAGCTAACCTTAACCTAACCATAACCCTAACCCTAAATCCTAAACGTAAACCTAACCCCAACCTAAACACTAACCCTAACCCTAACCTTAGCCATAGCCGAAGCCCTAGCCCTAGCAGTAGCCCTTGCCCTAATACTAGCCCTAGCCCTAACCCTAACCCTAACCATAACCATAACCCTAATCCCTAAACCCTAACCCTAACCCTAAACCCTATACCCTAACCTTAACCCTAACCCAAACGCTAACCAAAACCTATCCCTAAAACTAATCCTACACCCAAACCATACCCCTACACATTACCCTACCCCGTAACCCTAACTCTAACACAACCCTAACCATAACCATAACCCTAACCCTATCCTTAAACCCTAAACCCTAACTTAACCCTAACTCCAAACACTTACCCTTACCCTAATGCTAACACAACCTTAACCCTAATGCTAACACTAACTGTAACCACCAATACTAACCCTAACCCTAAACTTTTTCTAAACATAACCCTAAACCTAAAACTCTTCTAACCCTTACCCTAACAGTAACGCTAACCCTAAACTTAACCCTAACCCCAATCACAACCCTAAACCTAACCCAACCCTAACCATAACCCTAACACTAACCCTAACCCTAAACTCTATTCATCACCCTAACCCCAACCCCTAACACTAACACTAAAAATAAACCTAACCATAACCGTAAACCTAACCCTAACCCTAAGAGTAACCCTAACCCTAACCCTAATCCTAACGCTAATCCTAAACCCTAACTCTAAACCCTAACCCTAAAGCTAACCCTGCCCTATCCCTAACCCTAACTCTAATGCTATCCCTTACTCGAACCCTAGCCCTAGCCGTAACCCTGCCCTAGCACTAGCCCCTAGCCCGAACCTAGCCATAGCCCTAACCCTAAGCCTAACCCCTAACCCTAAACCTTACCCTAACCCTAGCCCTAGCCATAGCCCAAGCCCTAGCGCTAGCCCTAGCCCTAACCCTAGCCATAGCCCTAACCCTAAGCCTAACGCTAACCCTAACCCCAACCCCAACCCTAACCCTAACACTACCCTAAACCAAAACTTATCCCTAACCCTAACCCTAGCCCTAGCCTTACCACTTTCCCTAACCCTATCCCTAGCCCTAAACCTAAACCTAACCATATCCATAAACCCCAAACCCCTAACCTTAATGCTAAACCTAACACTAACCCAACCCTAATACTAACCCTAACCCTAACCCCAACCCATAACCCTTCCACTACCCCTACCCGTAACCTTAACCCATAACCCTAACCTGAACCCCTAACACTAAACCTAACTCTAAATCTAAACATCTTCTTACCCTAACCTAACAGAAACACTAACCCTAACCTCAACCCCAGCCCCAACCCTAACCCCTAACCGTACCCTAACTCCAAACCCAACCCTAACTCTAACCCTAACTCTAGCCCTAACCCTAGCCCTAGCTCTAATCCTAACCCTAACCTTAACCTTAACCCTAAACCCTAATCCTAACCATTACCCTAGACCTATCCCTAGCCCTAACCCGAGCACCAGCCCTAGCCCTAATCCTAACCCCTAACCCTAACCCTAACCCTTAAACCCTAAACCTAACCTAACCCCAACCCAACCCTAAAGATAACCCTAACCCAAACCCAAACCCCTAACCCTACCGCTGCCTCTAACCACTAACACTAACTTTAACCCTAAACCTAACATTAGCCCTAGCACTAGCCATAGCCCTAACCCTATCCCTAGCCCTAACCCTAAACCGAACCATAAACCCTAAACCCAAACCCCTAACCCTAACCCAAACCTAACCCTAAACCTAACCCTAACCCCAAGCCATACACCTTCCCCTACTCCTACCCCTACCCCTACCCATAACCCCAACCCCTAATCCTAACCCTAACCCTAGCCACTAACCCTATCCTTAGCGCTAACCCTAACCCTAAACCTAATCCTAAACCCCAAAACCTAACATTAACTCTAACCCTACCCTTAAACCTACACGAAGCCTAATTCCTAAACCTAAAACTAACACTAACCCTAAACACTAAGCCTAACCCTAGCCCCAGCACTAGCCCTTGCCCTAAAATTAACCTAGCCCTAACCCTAACCCTAAACCATAAACCCTAACCCTAACCCTAACCTTAAAACTAGACCTAACCCTAACCCTAACACTAACACTAACACTAACCCTAATCCAAAACATAACCCTAACCCTAACCCTAACCCAACCCTAACCCTAACACTAACACTAACCTCAACCCCTAATCCTACCCTTACCCCTAAACCTAACCTCAACCCTAGTCCTAGACCTATCCCTAGACATAGCCCTAGCTTTAAACCATAGACCTAGCACTAGCCCCAAACCTAACCCTAACCCAACCCTAACCCTAACCCCAACACTACCCTCAGCCCCTAATCCTACCCTACACCTACCCCTAAACCAAAGCCTAACCCCGACTCAAACCCTAACCCTACACTAAAACTAACACTATTCTAACCCTAACCCTAAATTTAAACCTCTTCTAACCCTAATCCTAACAGTAATGGTAAACCTAACCCTTACCCTAGCTCCAACCCAAACCCTATCCATGAACCTACCCTAACCCTAAAACTAACCCAAACCCTAACACTAAACCCAACCCTAACCAAAACACTAACACTAACCCTAAACCTAAACCTAAATCTAAACTAAACTTAACCCCTAACCCTAACATAACACTAACCCTAATCCTAAATCCTAACCCTATTCCTAAACCTAAAAACTAACCCTAACCCCAAACTTTGCCCTAGCAGTAGCCCTAGCCCTAGCACTAGCCCTGTTCCTAAACCTGGCCCTATCCCTAACCTAACCCTATTGGGTTGAGGTTAGGGGTTTTGCTAGGGTTAGGGTTAGGGGTAGGGTTTAGGGCAGCCTTACGGTTAGGGTTAGTGTTAGGGTTAGGATTAGGGGTTTGGGTTAGGGTTAGGGGTTAGGTTTAGGGTTTGAGTTAGGGTTTAGGATTACGATTAGGGTGAGAGTTAGTGATAGGGTTAGGGTTAGGGTTAGGGGTTTTGGTTAGGGTTAGGCTAGGGGTAGGGGTAGGGGTAGGGGTAGGGTTTAGGGCAGCCTGGCGGTTGGGGTTGGTGTTAGGGTTGGGGTTAGGGTTAGGGTCAGTGTCAGAGTCAGGGTTTAGGGTTAGGGTTAGCATTAGGGTTAGCGTTAGCATTAGGGTTTGCGTTAGGGTTAGGGTTATGCTTAGGGTTAGGGGTTAGTGTTAGAGTTAGGGTTAGAGTTAGGGTTTACAGTTAGGGTTAGTGTTAGGGTTAGGGATTAGGGTTAGGGTTAGGGGTGGGGTCGGGGTTAGGGGTTGGGTTTAGGGTTGGGTTTGAGGTTGGGTTTATGGTTGGGACTGTGGTTCTAGTTAGGGTTGGGGTTGGGGTTAGGGTTGGGGTTGGGGTTAGGGTTAGGGTTAGGTTTAGGGTTGGGGTTGGGTTTAGGGTTGGGGTTAGGGTTAGGGTTAGGTTTAGGGTTAGGGTTTGGTTTAGTTTTACGGTTAGGGTTAGGGTTTGATTTAGTGTTAGTGTTAGGGTTAGGTTTAGGGTTAGTTTTAGGGTTAGGGTTGGGTTCAGGGTCACGGTCAGGGTTAGGGGTTAGGGTTAGGGTTACGGTTTAGGGTTAGGGTTAGTGTTAGGTTTAGGGTTTGGTTTAGTGTTAGGGTTATGGTTAGATGTTTTGCTTAGGGTTAGGTTTAGGGGTTAGGGTTAGGTAGGGTTAGGGCTTAGGGTTAGGTTTAGAGTTAGGGTTTAGGGTTAGGGTTAGGGAAAGAGTTTAGACTTAGGATATGTGTTAAGTTTAAATTAGGGTTAGGGTTGGAGTTAGGCCTAGAGCTAGGGTTAGAGTAGGTTTAGGGTAGGGTTGGCGTTGGGGTTAGGGTTAGGGGTTAGAGTTAGCGTTACTATTAGGTTTATTGTTATAGAGGGTTAGGTTTAGGGTTATGATTAGAACAGGGTTAGGGCTAGAGTCAGGGGTAGGTTTAGGGGTTGTGGTTAGTGTTAGGGTTAGGGTTCGTGTTAGGGTTGGGTTAGGGGTTAAGGTAAGGGTTAGTGTTTAGTGTTAGGGTTAGGATTAGGGTTATGGTTTAGGGTTTAGTGATAGGGTTATGGTTATGGGTAGGGGTAGTGGTGCAATAGGTTTAGCGGTTGTGGTTAGGGTTAGCGACAACGTTACAGTTGGGTTAGGGGTAGGGGTAGAGGTAGGGTTAGGGTTAGGTTTGGACGAGTTATGGTTAGGATAAGGGTTAGGGTTAGGGGTTTTGGTTAGGGTAAGGGTTAGTGTTAGGGTTAGGGGTTAGGGTAAGTGTTAGGATTAGATGTTAGGGTTAGGGTTATGTTTAGGGTTATGGTTTGGGTTAGAGTTATGGTTTAGGGTTAGGGTTAGTGTTAGGGTTAGGGTTAGGGTCACGGTCAGGGTCAGAGTCAGGGTCAGAGTCAGAGTCAGGTTTAGGGTTAGGTTTAGCATGAGGTTTAGGGTTAGGGTTAGCATAGGGGTTAGTGTTAGGGTTAGGGTTAGGGTTAGTGGTTAGGGTTAGTGTTAGGGTTAGGTTAGGTTTAGGGTTGGATTTAGAGTTAGGGTTGGGGTTAGGTTTGCGGTTAGGGTTAGGATTTAGGGTTATTGTAGGTTTAGGGTTATGGTTAGGGTTAGTGTTAGGGTTTAGTGTTTAGGGTTAGGGTTAGGGTTAGGATTAGGGGTTTGGGTTAGGGTTAGGGGTTAGGTTTAGGGTTTGAGTTAGGTTTTAGGGTTAGGATTAGGGTTAGAGTTAGTGATAGGGTTAGGGGTTAGGGTTAGGGGTTTTGGTTAGGGGTTTTGGTTAGGGTTAGGGTTAGGGGTAGGGGTAGGGTTTAGGGTAGCCTTACGGTTAGGGGTTAGTGTTAGGGTTAGGGTTAGGGTTAGGGTTAGGGTCAGGGGTCAGAGTCAGGGTTAGGGTTAGGGGTTAGCATTAGGGTTAGGGTTAGGGTTAGGGTTAGGGTCACGGTCAGGGTCAGAGTCAGGGTCAGGTTTAGGGTTAGGTTTAGCATTTGGTTTAGGGTTAGGGTTAGCATAGGGGTTAGTGTTAGGGTTAGGTTTAGGGTTAGGGGATTAGGGTTAGGGTTAGGTTTAGGGGTTAGGGTTAGGGTTATGGGTTAGGGATAGGGTTAGGGTTAAGGTTAGGTTTAGGGTTGAGGTTGGGGTTAGGGTTAGGGTTAGGGTAAGGGGTTGGGATTGGGGTTAGGGGTTGGGGTTGGGGTTAGGGTTGGAGTTGGGGTTGGGGTTAGGTTTGGGATTGTGGTTGAGGTTAGGTTTGGGGTTGGGTTTGGGTTAGGGTTGGGGTTAGGGTTAGGTTTAGGGTTAGGGTTGGGATTAGTGTTAGGGTTGGGGTTGGGGTTAGGGTTACGGTTTGGGTTGGGGTTAGTGTTAGTGTTGGTGTTAGGTTTAGGATGAGGGTTAGGGTTATGGTTTGGTTTAGGGTTAGGGTTAGGGTAGGGTTTGGTTTAGGGTTAGGGTCAGTGTTAGGGTTAGGTTTAGGGTTACGGTTTGCTTTATGATTAGGGTTAGGATTAGGGTTAGGGGTTTTGGTTAGAATGAGGGATAGTGTTAGACGTTAGGGTTAAGGTTAGGGTTTAGGGTCAGGTTTAGGTTTAGTGTTAGAGTTAGAGTTTAGGATTAGGGTTAGGATTTAGGGTAAACATTACGGTTAGGTTTACTTTTAGGGTTAGTGTTGGGGTCAGGGTCAGGGTCAGGGTCAGGGTTTAGGGTTAGGGTTAGGGTTACGGTTAGGGTGAGTGAAAGGGTTAGTGTTAGGGTTATGGTTAGGTTTAGGGATTAGGGTTATTGTTAGGGTTAGGGTTAGGGGTAAGGGTTAGGGTTATGGGTTAGGGATAGAGTTAGGATTAGGGTTGAGTTTGGGGTTAGGGTTGGGTTTGGGGTTAGGGTTGGGATTGGGGTTCTGGTTAGGGTTAAGATTGTGGTTGGGGTTGGGTTTGGGGTTGGGGTAAGGGTTAGGGTTGGGGTTAGGGTGAGGGTTAGGGTTATGGTTGGGGTTAGGGTTAGGGTTGGTTTTGGGGTTAGGGTTAGGGTTAGGGCTAGGGTTAGGGTTAGGGCTGGTGTTAGGGTTAGGGTTAGGGTTAGGTTTAGATGTTGGGGTTGGGGTTATGGTTTAGGTTTAGGGTTAGTGTTAGGTTTTAGGGTTTGGTTTAGTGTTAGGGTTAGGGTTAGATGTTTTGCTTAGGGTTAGGTTTAGGGGTTAGGTTTAGGGTTAGGGTTAGGGCTTAGTGTGAGGTTTAGAGTTAGGATTTAGGGTTAGGGTTAGGGAAAAGAGTTTAGGCTTAGGATATGTGTTAAGTTTAAAGTTAAGGTTATAGTTAGAGTTATGCCTAGGGCTAGGGTTAGGGTAGGTTTAGGGTAGGGTTGGCGTTGGGGTTAGGGTTAGGGTTAGGGTTAGCGTTACTATTAGGTTTATTGTTATAGAGGGTTAGGTTTAAGGTTATGATTAAAATAGTGTTAGGGCTAGGGTTAGGGGTAGGTTTAGGGGTTGTGGTAAGTGTTAGGGTTGGGTTAGGGTTAAGGTAAGGGTTAGTGTTTAGTGTTAGGGTTAGGGTTAGGGTTATGGTTTACAGTTTAGTGATTGGGTTATGGTTATGGGTAGGGGTAGTGGTGCAGGTAGGTTTAGCGGTTGTGGTTAGGGTTAGCGACAAGGTTACAGTTGGGTTAGGGGTAGGGGTAGAGGTAGGTTTAGGGTTAGGTTTAGACGAGTTAGAGTTAGGGTTAGCATTAGGGTTTTCGTTAGGGTAAGGGTTAGTGTTAGGGTTAGGGGTTAGGGTTAGTGTTAGGATTAGATTTAGGGTTAGGGTTTAGGGTTAGGGTTAGTGTTAGGGTTAGGGTTAGGGTCACGGTCAGGGTCAGAGTCAGGGGTCAGAGTTTAGGGTTGGGTTTAGGGGTTAGGGTTAGCATAGGGGTTAGTGTTAGGGTTAGGGTTAGGGTTAGTGGTTAGGGTTAGTGTTAGGGTTAGGTTAGGTTTAGGGTTGGGTTTAGGGTTAGGGTTGAGGTTGGGTTTGCGTTTAGGGTTAGGTTTAGGGTTAGGTTTTAGGGTTATTGTAGGTTTAGGTTTATGGTTAGGGTTAGTGTTAAGGTTTAGTGTTTAGGGTTAGGGTTAGGGTTAGGATTAGGGGTTTTGGTTAGGGTTAGGGTTAGGGTTATGGGTTAAGTTTAGGGGTTGAGTTAGTGTTTAGAGTTAGCATTAGGGTTAGAGTTAGTGATAGGGTTAGGGGTAGGGTTAGGGGTCAGGGTCAGGGTCACGGTTTAGGGTTAGGGTTAGGCTTGGGGTTGGGGTTAGGGTTGGGGTTGTGGTTAGGGTTGGTTTTGGGGTTGGGTTTAGGGTTGGGATTGTGGTTCTGGTTAGGGTTGGAGTTTGGATTAGGGTTAGGTTTAGGGTTAGGGTAGGGGTTAGGTTTATTGTTGGGGTTGGGGTTGGGGTTAGGGTTCGGGTTAGAGTTTGGTTTAGGTTTAGGGTTAGGGGGTACTGTTAAGGTTGGTTTAGGGTTATGGTTAGGGTTAGCTTTAGGGTTATGCTTTGCTTTAGGGTTAGGGTTAGTGTTAGGTGTTTTGCTTAGGGTTACAGAGAGGGTTAGCGGTTGGGTTAGGGTTAGAGTTTAGGGTTAATGTTAGCGTTAGGGTTAGTGTTTAGGATTAGAGTTAGGGTTAGTGTTAGGGTTAGGTTTAGGGTTACGGTTTGCTTTATGATTAGGGTTAGGATTAGGGTTAGGGGTTTTGGTTAGAATGAGGGATAGTGTTAGCCGTTAGGGTTAGGGTTAGAGTTTAGGGTCAGGTTTAGGTTTAGTGTTAGGGTTAGAGTTTAGGATTAGGGTTAGGATTTAGGGTAAACATTACGGTTAGGTTTACTTTTAGGGTTAGGGTTAGGGTTAGGGTCAGGGTCAGGGTCAGGGTTTAGGGTTAGGGTTAGGGTTACGGTTAGGGTGAGTGAAAGGGTTAGTGTTAGGGTTATGGTTAGGTTTAGGGATTAGGGTTATTGTTAGGGTTAGGGTTAGGGGTTAGGGTTAGGGTTATGGGTTAGGGATAGGGTTAGGATTAGGGTTGAGTTTGGGGTTAGGGTTGGGTTTGGGGTTAGGGTTGGGATTGGGGTTGGGGTTAGGGTTGAGATTGTGGTTTGGGTTAGGTTTGGGGTTGGAGTAAGGGTTAGGGTTGGGGTTAGGGTGAGGGTTAGGGTTAGGTTTAGGTTTAGGGCTATGTTTGGGTTAGGGTTAGGTTAGGGTTAGGGTGAGGGTTAGGATTAGGGTTAGATTTTGAGTTATCGGTTAGGGGTTAGGGTTATTATTAGGGTTAGGGGTAGTGGTATGGGGATGGGTTGAGGTCAGGGTTAAGTTTAGTGCTATCGTTGAATGAGGTTTGTTGTTAGAGTTAGATTTAGGGTTAGTGTTAGGGTTAGGGATAGAGATAGGGTTTATGCTAGGGCTCTTGCTAGGTCTATTGAATGGGCTTAGACTAGGGTTAGGGTTTGCGTTAGACTTTTGGATTAGGGTATGGTTTAGGTTTATGGTTAGTGTTAGGGGTTAGGGTTAGGTTTAGGACTAGGGTTAGAGTTACCGGTTATGGGTAGGGGTACAGGTAGGGAAATGGGTTGGAGTTAGTGTTAGGGTTAGGGTTTGGTTACGGTTATGGTTAGGGTTAGGGTTTATGGTTTAGGGTTAGAGTAAGGGTTGGGTTTAGGGTTAGGGATGGAGTTAGGGTTAGGGTTCAGAGTTAAGGTTATGGTTAGATTTAGGGTTAGGGATTAAGGATAGGGGTAGAGGTATAGGTTGGGGTCAGGTTTAGGGTTAGCGTTGTGTTAGGGTTAAGGTTAGGGCTAGGATTAGGTTCAAAAATTGTGCCTGAGCTGGGGCTACGGGTAGGTGTAGGGTTAGGGTTTAGGGTTAGTGTTGGGTTTAGGGTTAGTGTTAGGTTTAGGGTTTAATGTTAGGGTTAGGGTTAGGGATAGAGTTAGGGTTGGGTTAGGGTTAGGGTTTAGGGTTAGGGGTTAGGTTTAGGGTTTAGGGTTAGGGTCAGGGTAAAGTTTAGTGGTTACTGTTAGGGTTAGTGTTAGGATTAGGGGTTAGGGTTAAGGTTAGGGGTAGGTTTAGGGCTTGTCGTTAGGGTTAGGGTTAGGGTTAGTGTTGGTGTTTTTTAGGGTTAGGTTTAAAGGTTAGGGTTAGGGTTAGAGTTTAGGGTTTTGGTATAGGGTTAGGGTTGGGTTAGGGTTAGAGTTATAGCTTACATTTAGGGTTAGTGTTAGAGTTCAGGGTTTAGGTTTAAGATTAGGGTTAAAGTTACGGTTAGGTTTAGGATTGGGTTAGCGTTATGTTTATGGTTAGGGCTAGGGATAAGGATATGATTAGGGCTGGGGCTCGGGCTTGTTTTAGGGCTAGGGTTATGGTTAGGGTTAGGGATAGAGTTAGGGTAAGGGTTACAGTTGGATTAGGTTTAAGGTTAGTGTTTAGGTTTAGAGATAGGGTTAGTGTTAGGATTTAGGTTTAGGTTTAGGGTTAGGGTTAGAGGTAAGGTTAGGGGTTGTGGTTAGTGTTAGGTTTAGGGATAGGATTAGGTTTGTGTTAGTGTTAGGGATAGGGTTAGTGTTTAGTGTTAGGATTATGGTTAGTGTTAGGGTTTAGTGTTTAGGGATAGGGTTAGCTTTAATGTTAGGGTTAGTGTTAGGAGTAGGGGTAGGAATAGGGGTGGTGGTTAAAGTTAGGATTAGTGTTAAGGTTAGGTTTGTGTTAGGGTTAGAGTACGGGTAGGTAGATGGGTAGTAGTAGGTTTAGGGTTTGGGTTAGACAAGTTAGGGTTAGGGTTATGGGTAAGGTTTCGGGTTAGGTTTAGGGTTAGTGTTAGGGTTTAAGGTTAGGGTTAGCGTTTCAGTTAGGGTTAGGTGTTAGGTTTATGATTAGGTGTTAGGGTTAGGGATAGGGGTAGAGGTAGGGGTAGGGGCATTGGTTGGGGTTAGGGATATGGTTAGGGTTAGTGTTAGGGTTAGTGTTAGGTCTAGGGCTAGGGCTAGGATTAGGGTTATGGTTAGGGTTTAGGGTTAAGTTTAGGGTTAGGATTAGGGTTAGGGTTTTAGGGTTAGTGTTAGAGGTTGGGGTTACTGGTAGGGTCAGGGGTTGCGATAAGGTTACGGTTAGGCTTAGGGTTAGGTTTTAGAGTTTAGGGGTAGGTTTATGGTTAGGGTTAGTACTAGTGTTAGGTCCAGGGCTAGGTCTAGGGTTAGGGCTGGGCTAGGGCTAGGGTTAGGTTAAGGGTTGGGTGAGTTTTAGGGTTAACCTAAAAAGTAAGGGTAGGGTTGGGTTACGTTTAAGGTTAGGGTTAGAGGTAGGGGTAGGGTTGTGTTAGGTTTAGGGTTAGGGGTACGGGTAGCAGTAGGGTTAAAGGTATGTGTGGGTTAGGGTTAGGGTTAGGGTTATGGTTGGGTTAGGGTTAGTGTTAGGGTTAGGGGTTACGGTTAGGGGTTAGGGTTTGGGTTAGGGTTTCGGGTTAGGTTTAGGGTTAGGTTTAAGGTTAGGGTTAGCATTACTCTTAGCTTTAGGGTTAGAAGAGGTTTAGGGTTAGGTTAAGGGTTAGGGTTAGGGGTTTTGGTTAGGGTTAGGGTTAGGTTTAGAGTTAGGGCTAGGGTTAGGGTTAAGAGTTAGGGTTAGAGTTAGGGTTTAGGGTTAGGGTTAGTGTTAGGGTTGGGGTTAGTGTTAAGGTCAGGGTCAAGGTCATGGTCAGAGTCCGGGTCAGGGCTTAGGGTTAGGTTTAGCGTTAGGGTTAGGGTTAGGGTTAACGTTAGGGGTTAGTGTTAGGGTTAGGGTTAGGTTTAGGTTTAGGGTTAGTGTTAGGGCTTAAGGTTAAGGTTAGCATTTGGGTTAGGTGTTAGGTTTATTGTTAGGTGTTAGGGTTAGGGATAGTGGTAGAGGTAGGGTTAGGGGCATTGGTTGGATTTAGGGATAGGGTTAGGGTTGTGTTAGGGTTAGGGTTTATGGTTTAGGATTAGGGTTAGTGTTAGGGCTAGGGATAGGTTTAGGGCTATGGCTATGGCTAGGGTTAGGATTATGGCTAGGGTTTAGGGTTAAGGTTAGGATTAGTGTTAGGATTTAGGGTTAGTGTTGGGGGTTGGGGTTAGGTTTAGGGTCAGGGTTGGGATAAGGTTACAGTTAGTGTTAGGGTTAGGGTTTAGAGTTCAGGGGTAGGGTTATGGTTAGGGTTAGTGCTAGTGTTAGGTCTAGGGCTAGGGCTAGGGTTAGGGTTAGGGTTAAGGTTAGGTTTTGGTGAGTTTTAGGGTTAGGGTAAGGAGTTGTGATAGGGTTGAGTTAGGGTTAAGATTAGGGTTAGGGGTAGGGGAAGGGTTGGGTTAGGTTTAGGGTTAAAGGTAGGGTTAGGTTTAGGGTTAGGGTCATGGTCTGGGTTTAGGGTTAGGGTTAGTGTTAGGTTTAGGGCTAGGGTTAAGTTTAGGGGTTAGGGTTAGTGTTAGGGTTAGGGTTAGGGTTTGGTTAAGGGTTAGGTTTAGGTTAGGATTAGAGTTAGGTTTAGAGTTAAGGTTTGGTTTAAGGTTAGGGATAGGGTTAGGGTTAGGGGTTTTGGTTATGGTTAGGTTTAGGGGTTATGGTTAGGGTTAGGATTAGGGCTTAGGGTTAGGTTTAGGATTAGGGTTAGGGTTAGGGTTAGTGTTAGGGTTTAGGGTTAGCCTTATGGTTAGGTTTAGTGTTAGGGTTAGGGTAGGGGTTAGGGTTAGGTTTAGAGTTAGGGTTAGTGTTAGGGTTACGGTAAGTGGTTTTGGTTAGAGTTAGGTTTAGGGGCTAGTGTTAGGGTTAGGATTAGGGCTTAGGGTTAGGGTTAGGGTTAGGGTTTAGGATTAGGGATAGGGTTAGGTTCAGTGTTAGGGTTAGGGTCAGTGTCAGGGTCAAGGTCAGGGTTTAGGGTTAGGGTTACCGTTAGGGTTAGGGTTTAGGGTTAGGGTTAGTGTTAGTGTCAGTGTTAGGGTTAGGGTCAGTGTCAGGGTGAGGGTCAGGGTAAGAGTCTGGATAAGCGTTTAGGGTTAGGTTGAGCGTTAGGATTAGCATTACGGTTAGAGTTAGGATTAGGGTTAGCGTTAGAGGTTACGGTTAGGGTTAGGGTTAGGGTTAGGGGTTAGGGTTAGTGTTACTGTTAGGTTAGGTTTATGGTTGGGGTTAGGTTTAGGGTTGGGGTTATGGTTATGTTTATGGTTATGGTTAGGATTCAGGGTTATTGTAGGGTTAGAGTTATGGTTAGGGTTAGTGTTAGGTTTTAAGGTTTAGGGTTAGGGTTAGGATTAGAGTTAAGGTTAGGTGTTTTGGTTAGGGTTAGGTTTAGGGTTAGGGTTAGGTTAGGGGTTAGGGTTAAGGTTAGGGTTAGGGGTTAGGATTAGGGTTAGGGTTGGGGTTAGGGTTTAGCGTTAGCCTTAGGGTTAGGGTTAGTGTTAGGATTTGGGGTAGGGTAGGGGGTAGGGTCAGGATCAGGGTCAGCGTTTAGAGTTAGGGTTAGCAGTAGGGTTAGCATTAGCGTTAGGGTTAGCGTTAGGGTTAGGTTTAGACTTAGGGTTAGGAGTTAGTGTTAGTATTAGGGTTAGGGTTAGGGGTTAGGGTTAGTGTTAGAGTTAGGGTTAGGGATTAGGGTTAGGGTTAGGGTTAGGGTTGGGGTTGGGATTAGGGTTTGGATTATGGTTGGGTCTAGGATAGGGATTGTGGTTTAGGTTAGATTTGGTGTTATGGTTAGGGTTTGAGTTATTTTTGGGGTTAGGGTTAGGGTTGGGGTTAGGGTTAGGGTTGGGCTTGGGGTTAGGGTTAGGATTGGGTTTGGGGTTAGGGTTAGGGTTAGGGTTTGGTTTAGGATTAGGGTTAGGGTTAGGTTTTGTTTTAGGGTTAGGGTTAGGGTTATGTTTAGCTTTAGGTTTTGTTTTATGGTTAGGGTTAGGGTTATGTTTATCTTTAGGTTTTGTTTTATGGTTAGGGTTAGGGTTAGGGTTAGGTATTTTGGTTAAGGTTAGGGATAGGGTTAGTGATTAGGGTTACGGTTAGTGTTAGGGTTAGGGTTTAGGATTAGGGTTAGGGTTAGGGTTAGTGTTAGGGTTTAGGGTTAACCTTACAGTTAGGTTTATTGTTAGGGTTAGGGTTGGGGTTAGGGTTAGGTTTAGAGTTAGGGTTAGTGTTAGGGTTAGGGTAAGTGGTTTTGGTTAGGGTTAGGTTTAGGGGTTAGGGTTAGGGTTAGTGTTAGGATTGGGGTTAGGGTTAACATTAGGGGTTAGGGTTAGGGTTAGTGGTTTAGGTTAGTGTTAGGTTTGGGGTTAGGGTTTGGGTTGGTGTTAGGTTTAGGGTTAGCGTTAGGGTTAGGGTTAAGGTTAGGGTTTGGTTTAGGCTTTGGGTTAGGGTTAGGGTTCGGGTTTGGTTTAGGTTTAGGGTTAGGGTTATGGTTAGTGGTTTAGGTTAGTGTTAGGGTTGGGGTTAGGGTTAAGGTTGGTGTTAGGTTTAGGGTTAACATTAGGGTTAGGGTTAGGGTTAGGGTTAGGGTTGGGTTAGGGTTAGGGTTAGTGTTAGGGTTAGGGTTAGGGTTGGGTTAGGGTTAGGGTTAGTGTTTAGGGTTAGGGTCAGCGTTAGGGATTAGGGTTTACTGATAGGGTTAGGGTTAGGGTTAGTGTTAGGATTAGGGGTAGGGTTAGGGTAAGTGGTAGGTTTAGGGTTAGGATTAGATGAGTTAGGGTTAGGGTTAGGGTTAGGGTTAGGCTTAGAAGATTCAGGGTTAGGGTTTAGGGTTAGGGTTAGGGTTAGGGTTAGTGTTTATGTTTAGGGTTAGGGTTAGGGATTAGGTTTAGGGTTCGGGTTTGGGTTAGGGTTAGAAGATTCAGGGTTAGGGTTTAGGGTAAGGGTTAGGGTTAGGGATTAGGGTTTAGGGATTTGTATAGGGTTAGGGTTAGGGGTTACGGGTAGTGGTAATGTATGGGTTGGAGTTAGGGTTAGGTATAGGATTGGGTTAGGGTTAATGTTAGGGTTAGGGTTTAGGGTTAAGGTTATTGTTAAGTTAGGGGTATGGTTAGAGTTTAGGGTTAGGGTTAGGGATAGGGTTAGTGTTAGTTTTAGGGTTAGTGTTAGGGTTAGGTTTAGGTTTAGGCTTAGGGTTAGGGATAGTGTTAGTGTTAGCGTTAAGGTTAGGGTTAGGGTTTGGTTAGGTTTAGGGGTAGGGGTAAGGGCAGGTGTATTGGTTGGGTTAGGGTTATGGTTTGGGTTAGGGTTAGGTTAGGGGTTAGGGTCAGTTTTAGGGTTTAGAGTTTAGGGTTAGAGTTAAGGGTAGAGATATGGTTAGGCCTAAGGATAGGTTTAAGCCTAGGGCTAGTGCTAGGGCTATGGCTGGGGCTAGGCTAGGGTTGGGCTTAGGGATAGGGATTAGTGTTAGGGCTAGAGTTAGGGTTTTGTTTAGGGTAGGGGTAGGGGTAGGAGTTGGGGTTAGGGTTAGGGTTAGGGTTAGCACTAGGGTTAGGGTTGGGTTAGGGTTAGGGTTAGAGTTATGGTATAGTTTTTAGGGATTATGGATATGGTTAGTGTTAGGGTTAGTGTTAGGGTTTACGGTTGGGGTTTGGGTTAGAATTAGTGGTTAGGGATAGGGTTAGGATTATGGTTAGGGCTAGGGTTAGAGTTAGGGGTTAGCATTAGGGTTAGGGTTAGGGTTTAGGGTTATGGTCAGGGTTTGTTTAGAATTAGGGGTTAGGGTTAAGGTAAGGGTTTAGGGTGAGCGTTAGGGTTTGTGTTGAGTTAGTGTTTTGGTTATGGTTATCTTTTATGGTTACGTTTATGGTTAGGGTTATTGATTAGGATTAGGGTTTGGGTTAGTAGTTAGGGTTAGGAGTAAGAGTAGGGGTAGTGTTAGAGCTAGGGCAAGGGCTAGGGTTAAGACTAGGGCTACAGTTAGCTCTAGGACTAGGTTTAGTGTTAGTGTTAGGGTTGGGTTAGGTTTAGGGTTAAGGTTTAGTGTTAGGGTTTGGTTTATGCTTAGGGGTTAGGGTTAGGGTTAAGGATTAAGGTTAGTGTTAGGGTTAGGGTTAGCTGTAGGTGTAGGGGTAGGGGTATGGGTTGGGTTTAGTATGAGGCTTAGGGTTAAGGTTAATGTTGGATTAGGGTTATGGTTAGTGTTTTGGGTTAGGATTAAGGTTAGGGGTAGTGTTAGGGGTTGTGGTCAGGGTTTGGGTTAGGGTTAGGGTTAGTGTTTGGTTTGGGTGAGCGTTTGTGTTAAGGTTAGAGTTTACAGTTAGTGCTAGATTTAGGGTTCAGGGTTTAGTGTTATGGTTAGTGTTAGAGTTAGGGTTTGGGTTAGCGTTGGGATAGGGTTAGGGTTAGGGCTAGGGCTATGTTTAGTGCTAGGGCTAGGGATATTTTTAGGGGTAGGCTAGGGCTAGGGCTAAGGTTAGGGTTAGGGGTAGAGGTAGAGGTAGAGGTAGGGTTAGGGGTTGTAGTTAGTGTAAGGGTTATGGTTAGGGTTAGGGCTAAGGTTAGGTGTACGGTTAGAGTTAGTGTTTAGTGTTAGGGTTAGTGTTTAGGGTTTAGGGATATGGTTAGGGTTAGGGTTAGGGTTAGGGTTAAGGGGAGGAATAGGGTTAGGAGTTGTGTTTAGGGTTACAGTTAGGGTTAGGCTTGGATTAGGATTAGGGTTATTGTTACGGTTTAGAGTTTAAGGTTAGAGTTAGGGTTAGTGTTGAGGTATAGGGTAGGGTTAGAGTTATGATTTTGGGTTAGGGTGAGGGATAGGGTTAGGGATTAGGGATTAGGTTTAGTGTTAGGGTTATGGATAGGGCTAGGGATAGGGTTAGGACTAGGGCTAGTTCTGGGGCTAGGGCTAGGGCTAGGGAAAGCGTTAGGGTTATTGTTTAGTGTTATGGTTAGGGTAAGAGTGAAGGGTAGGGATAGGATAGTGTTAGGGTTACAGTTACGGTTAGGGTTAGGGATAGAGTTAGGTTCAGGGTTAGGGTTAGGAATTAGGGTTAGGGTCAGGGTTAAGTTTTGGGGTTAGGGTTAGGGTTAGGAAAAGGGTTTAGGCTTAGAATAGGTGTTAGGGTTACAGTTAGGGTTACGGTTAGAGTTAGGCCTAGGGCTAGGGTTAGTGTTAAGGTTAGGGTAGACTTAGGGTTAGTGTTAGTGTTTAGTGTTAGGGTTAAGGTTAGGGTTAGGGTTTAGGGTTTAGGAATAGGATTAGGATTAGGGTTAGGTTTAGGTTTAGGGCTAGGTATAGTTTATGGGCTAGGGCTAGTTCTATGGCTAGGGCTAGGGCTCGTGCTATGGTTAGGGTTAGGGTTAGGGTTTTAGGTTAGGGTTAAGGTTAGGGTTATGATTTAGGGTTAGGGTTAGGTTTAGGATTAGGGTCTGGCTAGGGTAGGGTTGGCGTTGGGGTTAAGTTTAGGGTTAGGTTTAGCGTTACTATTAAGTTTAGGGTTAGAAGAGGGTCAGTTTTAGGGGTTAGGGTTAGAATAGGGTTAGGGCTAGTGTTTGGGTTAGCATTATTCTTAGGTTAGGGTTAGGGTTAGGGTTAGGGTAGGTTTAGGGCTAGCATTAATCTTAGGTTAGAGTTAGGGTTAGGGTTAGGTTTAGGTTTAGGGATTTAGGGTTAGTGTAGTTTTAGCGGTAGGGTTAGGGTTAGTGTTAGGTTTTAGGGTTTGGGATTAGGCTTAGGGTTAGTGTTAGGGCTAGGGATAGGGTTAGGGCTAGGGTTAGGGTTAGGATTAGGGGTTAGGGTTACGGGTAGGGGGTAGGGTTAGGAGTAGGGGAAGGTGTATGGCTTGGGGTTAGGGTTAGGGTTAGGGTTAGGTTTGGGTTAGGGTTAGAGTTTGGGTTTATGGTTTATCAGTAGGGTTAGGGTTAGGGCTAGGGATATGGTTAGGGCTATGGCTAGTGCTAGGGCTAATGTTAGGGTGAGGGTTAGGGGTTAGAGGCAGTGGTAGGGGTAGGGATTTGGGTTTGGGTTAGGGTTATCTTTAGGGTAGGGTTAACGTTAGGGTTAGGGTTAGGATTAAGGCTAGGGATAGGGTTAGGTCTGGGGCTGGGGCTAGGGATAAGGTTAGGATTAGGGTTTAGGGTTAGTGTTAGGGTTAGGGTTAGTGTTAGGGTTAGGGTTAGGGTTAGGGTTAGGGTTGGGATTAGAGCTAGGGTTACGGCTAGGGCTAGAGTTAGGTTGAGCGTTAGGGTTGGGTTTGGGGTTAGGGTTAGGGTTAGCGTTAGTGTTAGGTTAGGATAAAAGAGGTTTGGATTTAGGGTTAGGTTTAGCATTAGTGGTTCGGGTTAGGGTTAGGGGTTAAGGTTACATGTGGGGTAGGGGAAGGGATATGGTTTGGGGTTAGGGTTAGTGTTAGGGTTGGGGTAGTGTTAGAGTTAGCATTAAGGTTAGGGTTTAGGGTTTTGGTTAAGGTTATGTTTAGGTTTGGGGCTAGGGATAGGGTTAGAGCAAGGGGTAGGTTTAGGGTTAGGGTTAGGGTTAGGGTTAGTGTTAGGGTTAAGTTTAGGTTTAGGGTAGTGTTAGGGTTAGGGTTGGGGTTGGGGTTAGGGGTTAGGCTCAAGCTTAGAGTTAGGGGCTATGGCTAGGGTTAGGGCTAAGGCTAGTGCTGGGGCTAGGGTTACGACTGGGGCTAGGGTTAGGGTAAGGGTTAGGGTTAGGGTTAGGCTTAGTGTTGGGGTTATGGCTAGGGTTGGGGCTGGGGCTAGTGCTAGGGCTAGGACTACTGCTAGGGCTAGGGCTCGGGTGAGGGTTAATGTTAGGGTTAGGGTTAGAGATAGGGCAGGGGTTAGCTTTAGGGTTGGGGTTTAGGGTTACGGTTTAGAGTTAGGGTTTAGGGTTAGGGTTAGTATTAGGGTTAGGGTTACTCTTAGAGTTAGGAGTTAGGGTTAGGGTTACGGTTATGGTTAGGGTTAGGGGTTAGGGTTAGGGGTTAGGGTTAGGGTTACGGTTAGTGTTAGGGTTACGGTTAGGGTTAGGGTTAGGGGTTAGGGTTAGGGTGAGGAATAGAGTTTAGGTTTAGGGTTAGTGTTAGGGTTATGGTTAGGGTTAGGGTTAGGTTTAGGGTTGTGGTTTGGGTTATGGTTAAGTTTAGGGTTAGCGTTACTGTTAGGGTAATGGTTAGAAGAGGGTTAGGTTTAGAATAAGGTTACGGTTAGGGTTAGGGTTTAGAGTTAGGATTAGGGTTAGTGTTAATATTTGTGGTTACAGTTAGGGTTAGCATTAGGGTTAGGGTTGTGTTAGCATTAGGGTTAGGGTAAGTGTTTGGAGTTAGGGTTATGGTTAGGGTTTAGGGTTTAGGGATACGGTTAGGGATATGGTTAGGGTTAGGGTTGTGTTAGGGTTAAGTTTACGGGTAGGGTAGGGGTAGGGTTACGGTTTGGGTGTAGAGTAGTATTAGGGAGAGGGTTTGGTTAGCGTTTGGGTTAGGTTTAAGGTTAGGGTATAGGGTTTAGGGTTAGGGTTAGGGTTTAGGCTTTAGGTTTATGGTTATGTTTAGGGTTAGGGTTAGGGCTAGGGCTAGTGTTAGGGGCAAGGGCTAGTACTAGGGCTAGGGCTACGGCTAGGGCTAAGGTTAGGGTTAGGGTTAGTGTTTAGGGTTAGGGTTAGGTTTACGTCTAGGATTTAGGGTTAGGGTTATGGTTAGGTTTAAGGTTAGCTTTAGTGTTAGGTTTTAGGATTTAGGCTTAGGGTTAGGGTTAGGGTTACGGATAGGTTTAGGGCTAGGTTTAGGGGTTAGGGTTATGTGTAGACGTAGGGGTAGCGGTAGGGGAAGGAGTATGGCTAGGTGTTAGGGTTAGGGTTAGGGTTAGGGTTGGGTTAGGGTTAGGGTTAGAACTAGGGATAGTGCTAGGGCTAGGGTTAGGTTTAAGTTAAGGGTTAGGGTTAGGGTTAGTGTCAGGATCAGGGTCACGGTCTGGGTCAGAGTCAGTGTGAGGGTTTATGGTTAGGTTTACCGTTAGGGTTAGTGTTAGGGTTAGGGTAGGATTACGGTTAGGGTTAGCGGTTAGGGTTAGGGTTAGGGTTAGGGTTGTAGTTGGGGTTAGATTTGGGGTTGGGGTTGGGGTTGAGGTTGGGGTTAGGGTTAAGGTTAGGCTTAGGTTTAGGGTTGGGATTAGGGTTAGGATTGGGGTTGGTGTTAGGGTTAAGGTTAGTGTTGGGGTTAGGGTTAGGGTTGGTGTTAGGGTTAGGGTTAGGTTTAGGGTTAGGGTTAGGGTTAGAATTTAGGGTTATTGTAGGGTTAGAGTTATGGTTAGGGTTAGTGTAATGTTTTAGGGTTTAGGATTAGTGTTAGGGTTAGGGTTTGGTTAAGGTTAGATTTAAGGTCAGGGTTTATGGTTTAGGGTTAGAGTTAGGGTTGGGTTTAGGGTTGGGGACGGAGTTAGGGTTAGGGTTCAGAGTTAAGGTTAGGGTTAGATTTAGGGTTAGGGATTAGGAATAGGGGTAGGGATATTGGTTGGAGTTAGGTTTAGGGTTAGCGTTGTGTTAGGGTTAGGGCTAGGGCTAGTATTAGGTTCATAAATAGTGCCAGAGCTAGTGCTATGGTTAGGTGTAGGGTTAGGTTTTAGGTTTAGTGTTAGGTTTAGGGTTTAATGTTAGGGTTAGGGTTAGGGATAGAGTTAGGGTTGGGTTAGGGTTAGGGTTTAAGGTTAGGGTTAGGGTTAGGTTTAGGGTTTAGGGTTAGGGTCAGGGTTAGGTTTAGTGGTTAGTGTTTGGGTTAGTGTTAGGATTAGGGGTTAGGGTTAAGGTTAGGGGTAGGTTTAGGGGTTGTGGTTAGGGTTAGGGTTAGGGTTAAGGTTAGTGTTGGTGTTGTTTTAGGGTTAGGTTTAATGTTTAGGGTTAGGTTTAGGGTTTAGGGTTTCGGGAGTGTAGCCCTAGCCTTAGCCCTACCTTAACCCTAACCCTAACCCGAACCCAAACCCTATTCCTTAAACTCTAACCCTAACCCTATCCCTAACTCAACCCTAACGCTAACCCCAAACCATAACTCTACCTCTACCCCTACCCTTAACCCTAACCCCTGACCCTAACCTAACCCTAACCCAACACTAACCCTAACCCTAACCGTAACCCTAAACCCAAACCCTAACCCTAAACCTAACCCCTAAACCTAACCCTAACTGTAACCGTAACCCTAACCCTAACTCGTCTAACCCTAACCCTAACCATAACAATAACCCTAACCCTAACCTTAACTCGTCTAACCCTAACCCTAACCCTAATGGTAACCATAACACTAACCCTAACCCTAACTCATCTAACCCTAACACTAACCCTACCACTACCCCTACACCTAACCTTACCCCCTAACACAACCCTTAACCTAACCCTAACCCTAAACCTAACCACTACCCCTAACCCTACCACTACCCCTTACCCTAACCCTATCACTAACCCTAACACTATCCTAAACCCTAAACCCTAACCCTAACCTCTAACACCAACGCCAACCCTAACCCTAACACTACCCTAACCCGAAGACTAACTCTAGCCCTAGACCTAGCCAAAACACTAGCCCTAGACCTAACCCTATCCCTAGCCCTAACCCTAACCCTACACCTGACCCTAAACCCTAAACCTAACACAACTCTAACCCTAACCTTTGCGCACACATATCTTTAACCATACCCCTACCCCTATCCTAAAACCTAACCCTAACCCCTAAACCTACACCTAACCTTAACCCTAAACCCTAACCCTAACCCTACCTTAACCCTCGCACTAACCCCCCTAACCCTAACCCCTAACCCTAACTCGTCTACCCCTAACCTTAACCCTACCCCTACCCCTTAACCAACCCTAACCATAACCCTAACCACAACCCCTAACCCTACTCTTTCCCCATCCCTAACCCTAACCCTAACCCTATCCCTAAACCCTAAAGCATAACCCTAACCCTAATACTAACCCTTACCTTAACCCTAACCCAACCCTAACACTAATCCTAATTCTAACACTAACGACAACCCCTAAACCTACCCCTAACCCTATCCTAACCCTATTCTAACCCTAAACCATAATCCTAACCCTAACACTAACACTAAACACTAACACTAGTTCTAACCCTAACCCAACCCTAACCCCAACTCTAACCTTAACACTAACCACAACCCCTAAACCTCCACCTAACACTAACCCTAGTCCTAGCCCCAGCCATAGCCCTAGTCCTAACCCTAGCCCTAGCCCTAGCCTTAAACCTAGCCTACCCCTAACCCTAACCGTAACCCTAACCCTAAAACCTAACCCGTACCCTAACACTAGACCTAGCCCTAACTCTAGCCCTAGCCCTACCGTAACCCTAACCCTAATCCCTAAACCCTAGCCCTAACCTTATCCCTAACCCAACCCTAAACCTAACCCCAAACCATAACCCTACTTCTACCCCTACCCATACCCCTAACCCCTGACCCTAACACTAATCCTACACCAACCCTAACCCTAACCCTAAACCTAACCTTAAATCCTAACCCTAACACTAACCTAACACTAACCCTAAATCCTAAACACTAACAGTAACCCTAATACCCTAAACAAAACCCTAACTCTATTCTAACCCTAACCCTAAACCTAAACCTCTTATAACCCTAAACCTAACAGTAACGCTAACCCTAAAACTAAACCTAACCCCAACCCCAAACCTAACCATAACCCTACCCTAACCCTAACCCTAACCATAACCTTAAACCCTAACCCTAACCCTAGCACTAGCCCTAGCCCTAAAATTATCCCTAGTCCTAAACCTAATCCTATCCCTAAACTTAACCCTAAACCTAACCCTAACCCCAGCCCGAGCCCCAACCCTGGCCCTAGCTCTAGCCCTAGCTCTAAAACTATCCCTAGCCCTAAACCTAACACTAACCCTAAACCCTAACCCTAACCCTAACCCTAACCGTAACCCTGACCCTAACCGTAATGCTAACCCTAACCCTAACTCGTCTAACCCTAACCCTAACCCTAACCGTAACCATAACACTAAGCCTAACCCTAACTCATCTAACCCTAACACTAACCCTACCGCTACCCTTACCCCTAACACCACCCTTACACTAACCCTAACCCTAAACCTAACCACTACCCCTAACCCTACCTCTACCCCTAACCCTAACCCTATCACTAACACTTACCCTATCCTAAACCCTAAACTTAACCCCAACCCCTAGCCCCAACCCCAAACCTAATCCTAACCCTACCCTAACCCTAACCCTAACCCTAACCTGAGCCCTAGACCTAGCCCTAGACCAGGCCAAAACATAAGCCCTAGACCTAACCCTATCCCTAGCCCTAAACCTAAACCTACACCTGACCCTAAACTCTAACTCTAACACAACCCTAACCCTAACCCTAACACGCACATATCTTTATCCCTACCACTACCTCTATCTCTAACCCTAAGCCTAACCCCCAAACCTACACCTAACTCTAACCCTAACCCTAAACCCTAACCCTAACCCTAACCCTTAATGCTAACCCTAACCCCTAACCCTAACTCGTCTACCCCTAACCTTAACCCTACCCATACTCCTACCCCTAAACCAACCCTAACCATAATCCTAACCACAACCCCTAACCCTCCCCTTCCCCATCCCTAACTCTAACCCTAACCCTATCCCTAAACCCCAAACCATAACCCTAACACTAACACTAAACACTAACCCTTACCTTAACCCTAACCCAACCCTAACACTCACCCTAACCCTAACACTAACCACAACCCCAAAACCTACCCCTAACCCTAGCCCTAACCCTATTCTAACCCTAACCCTAACCCTATCCCTAAACCCTAAACCATAACCCTAACCCTAACACTAAACACTAACACTAGTTCTAACCCTTACACAACCCTAACCCTAACTCTAATCTTAACACTCACCACAACCCCTAAACCTACCCCTACCCCTAACCCTAGCCCTAGCCCCAGCCGTAGCACTAGTCCTAACCCTAGTCCTAGCCCTAAACCGAGCCCTGCCCCTAACCCTAACCGTAACCCTAACCCTAAACCTAACCCGTACCCTAACACTAGCCCTAGCCATAGCCCTAGCCCTAGCCCTAGCCCTAGCCCTAACCCTAGCCCCAGCCCTACCGTAACCCTAACCCTAACCCTAATCCCTAAACCCTATACCTAACCCAACCCTAACCCTAACCCCAAACCGTAACCCTACTTCTGCCCCTACCCCACACCTAACCACTGACCCTAGCACTAATCCTAACCCAACCTTAACCCTAACCCTAAACTAAACCCTAAACCCTAACACTAACACTAACCTAACACTAACCCTAAATCCTAAACACTAACAGTATCCCTAAAACCCTAAACCTAACCCTGACTTTATTCTAACCCTAACCCTAAACCTAAACCTCTTATAACCCTAAACCTAACAGTAATGCTAACCCTAAAACTAAACCTAACCCCAACCCCAAACCTGAACCTAACCCTACCCTAAACCTAAACCTAACCCTTAACTTAAACCCTAACCTCAAACCTAGCACTAGCCCTAGCCCTAAAAGTATCCCGAGCCCTAAACCTAACACTATCCCTAAGCTTAACCCTAACCCTAACCCTAACCCTAGCCTGAGCCCCTAACCCTAGCTCTATCTTTAGCCCTAGCTCTAAAACTATCCCTAGCCCTAAACCTAACACTAATCCTAACCCTAAAACTAAACCTAACACTAACCCTAACCCTAACTGTAACCCTAATCCCTAACCATAACCCTAACCCTAACCCCTAAACCTAATCCTAACCATAACCCTAACTGTAACCCTAACCGTAACCATAACACTAACCCTAACCCAAACTCGTTTAACCCTAACACTAACCCTACCGCTACCCTACACCTACCCTTACCCCTAACACAATCCTTTCACTAACCCTAACCCTAAATCTAACCACTACCCCTAACCCTACTACTACCACTAACCCTAACCCTATCACTAACCCTAACCCTATCTTAAACCCTAAACCCTAACCCTAACCCCTAACCCCAACCACAACCCTAACCCTAACCCTACCCTAACCTAAGCCTAACCCTAGCCCTAGACCTAGCCAAAACACTAGCCCTAGACCTAACCCTATCCCTATCCCTAACCCTAACCCTAAACCTGACCCTAAAACCTAACCCTAACCCTGACCCTAAGACAACCCTAACACTAACCCTAACCCACACATATCTTTAACACTACCCCTACCCCTATCTCTAACCCTAACCCTAAACCCCAAACCTACACCTAACCCTAACCTAAACCCTAACCCTAACCCTAAGCTTAACCCTAACCATAACCCCTAACCTTAACCCCAAACCCTAACTCGTATACCCCTAATCTTAACCCTACCCCTACCCCTACCACTAATCCAACCCTTACCATAACACTAACCACAACCCCTAACCCTACCCCTCCCCCATCCCTAACCCTAAACCTAACCCTATCCCTAAACCCTAACCCATAACCCTAACCCTAACCTTAACACTAAACACTAACCCTTGCCTTAATCCTAACCCAACCGTAACACTAACCCTAACCCTAACACTAACCACAACCCCTAAACCTACCCCTAACCCTATCCCTAACCCTATTCTAACCCTAACCCTAAACCTAACCCTCTTCTAATCCTAAACTTAAGAGTAATGCTAATCCTAATCCTAAATCAAACCCCAACACCAACCGTACCCTAACCCTACCCTAAGCCTAACACTAACCCTAACCTTAAACCCTAACACTAACCGTAACCTAAAACCTTAACCCTAACTCTAACTCTAGCCCAAGCAGTAGCCTTAACCCTAGCAATAGCCCTAGACCTAAAACTCTGCCTGGCCCTAAACATAACCCTAACGCTAACACTTATTCTATCCCTAAACCCTAAACCCTAACACTAAACACTAACCCTAACCCTAACCCTAACCCTATCCTAACTCTAACCAGAACCCTAGCCCTAGGCCAAACCCTAACCCTAACCCTAACTTTAACCCTAACACTTATCCTAAGCCTAAACCCTTTCCCCTAACCCTAACCCTATACCCTAACCCTAACCCTAACCCTAATCTCTAACCCTAACCCTAAACGTATCCCTAACCCTAACCCTAACCCTAATCCTAACCCCTAACCCTATCCCTAGCCTTAACTCTAACCCTACCGTAACACTAAACACTAACCCGAATCCTATCCCTGGCCCTAGCCCTATCCCTAGCACTAGCACTAGCCCTAGTCCTAACCCTATCCATAGCCCTAACCATAACCCTAACACTAACCTTAACCCCTAACCATAACCATAACCCTAACTCTAACCCCTAAGAATAATCCTAACACTACCCTATACCTTAACCCTAACCCTAACTCTAACCCTAAACTCTAAACCCTAACAATAAGCTTAACCCTAACCCAACCTTAACCCTAACACTAAACACAACCCCCTAACCCTACCCCTTCCCTTAACCCTAAGCCTAACCCTAACCCTAACCATATCCCTAAACCCTACAACCTTACCCTAACACTAAACACTAACCGTAACCCTATCCCTAACCAAACCCTAACCATAACCATAACCCTAACACTAAACACAACCCCTAAACCTACCCCTACATCTAACCCTAACCATAAACCTAACCCTAGCCCTAGTCCTAACAATATCCCTAGCACTAGCACTAAACCTTGCCCTAGCCCTAACCCTAACCCTAACCCAACCTTTACCCAAACCCTAACTCTAACTCTAACACTAACAATAAACCCTGAACCCTAACCTAACACTTACCCTAACCATAAACTCTAACACTAACACAAACCCTAACCCAACCCAAACCCTAAGCCTAACCCTAGCCCAAAACCTAACCACAACCCCTAACCCTACATCTACACCTAACACTACCCTACCCCCAACCCTAACCCTAATCCCTAACCATAAACCTAACCCTAACCTAACACCTAACCCTAACCCTAACACTAACTGTAACCCTAACCCTAAACCGTAACCCTAACCTAAACCGTAACCCTAACCCTAACTCTCACCCAACCCTAACCCTAACCCCAACACTAAACCTAGTCCTAGACCTAAACCTAACCCTAGTCTTATCCCTAGCCCTAGCCCTAGCCCTTACCTTAGCACTAGACCTAAACCTAAAACATACCCCTAACCCTAATGCTCATCCCTAACCTAAACCTTAACCCTAACGTAACCCTATACCCAACCCTAACCCTAACCCTAGCCCTAACTCATCTAACCCTAACCCTAAACCTACCCCCTAACCCTAACAGTAACCCATCCCTAAGTCTAACCCTAACCCTCACCATAACCACAACCCCTAACCCTACCGCTAACCTTAACTCTAACACTAACCCTAACCCTATCCCTAAACCCTAATCCATAACCCTAACACTAACACTAAACACTAACCTTAGCCCTAACACTTGACCAACCCTAAAACTAACCTTTACCCTAACCCTAAACCTTAACCCTGACCCTAATACCCTAAACCTAACCCTTACCCTTTTCTAACCTAACCCTAACCCTAAAACTCTTCTTACCCTAACCCTAACAGTAACGATAACATTAACCATAACATCAACCCCAACCCAAACCCTAACCCCAAGCATAACCCTAAAAATAACACTAAATCTAAACCCTAATCCTAACCCTAACCTTAAATCCTAACCCTGCCCCTAAACCCTAAACGTAACCCTAACCCTAACAAAACCCTAAAACTACCCCTACCCTTAACCCTAACCAAAACCCCCTAGCCATAGCCCTAGCCCTTACCCTAGCCCTATACCTAACCCTAGCCCTAGCACTTAACCCTAAACCCTAACACTTACACAAACCCTAACCCTAACACTAAACACTAACCTTAACCCTAATCCAACCCCTAACCCTAACCCTAACTCTATCCCTAACCGTAATCATAACCCTAGCCCTAGACCAAGCCCTAGCCCTAGCCCTAACCATATCCTTGCCCGGCCCTAACCCCTAACCCCAACCCTAAACCTAACTCAAACCCTAAGCCTAAACCTAAACCTAACTCTAACTCTAACCCTAACCCTAACCATAACAATAAACCCTAAACCCTAACCCCTAACCCTAACCCCAGCCCTAATCCTAGCTCTAACTCTAGCCCTAGCCCTGACCCTAGCCCCAACCCTAGCAATCGACTTTGCCCCAACGCTGGCCCTAGCCCTAACCCTAACTCTAACTCTAACCCTAACCCTAACCTTAGCCCTAGCCGTAGCAATAGCCCTAGCACTACTCCTGGCCAAAAACCTAGCCCTAGCCCTACCCTAACCCTAACCCTAACCATAAACCCTACCCCTACCACTAACCCAAAACCTAACCCTAATCTTAAACCCTAACCCTAACCACCTAACCTAACCCTAAACCCCTAACCCTTACCCTATCCCTAACCCCTAAAGCCTAACCCTAACGCTAAACCTAACCCACTCATAACCCTAAAAGTAAACCTAACCCAACCACTATCCCTACCCTAACCCTACCCAACCATAAACCTAACCTTTACCCTAATCCTACCCCTAATCACAGCACCTAACCCTAAACCTAACACTAAACTACCTCAACCTAACCCTAACACTATCCCTAAACCCTAAACCCTAACCCTAACCTAAACACTAATCCTAACCCTAACCCTAGCCCTAGCCGTAGTCGTAGCCCTAGCACTAGCTCTAGCCCTAAAGCTATCCCTATCCTTACCCCTAACCCTAACCCTAACCCTAACCCTAAATATATCCCTCCCGTAGCCCTAAAACTAACCCTAACCCAACCCTAAAACCAAACCTAACCTCAACCTAACTCTAAACCTAACCTAATCTCTAACCCTAACCCTAACCCTACCCTAACCCTAATCCTAACTCTAACCCTAACACCTTATGCTAACACTAACCCTAACACTAACCCCTAAACCTAACTCTATCCCTATCTCTAAACAGTAAACATAACCCTAACCCTAACCTAAACCCCTAACCCAACCCTGCCCCTAACTCTAACCCTAACCCTAATCCCAACATTAAACCTGTAAACCTAACCCCAAACCCTAACCCTAACCCTACCCTAAGCCCCAGCCCTGGCCCCAGCACTAGCTCTAGCATGAGCCCTAACCTAACAAAACCCTAACTCTAACCCTAACCGCAACCCATACCCCTATCCCTGCTCCTAAACCCTAACCTTAAATCTAACCCTAACCTTAACCCTATAACCTAATCCTAACCCCTAACCTAACCTTAACCTAACCTTAACTCTAACCCTAAACCCTAAACCCAAACACTAACCCTAACCTAACCCTAACCCAGCCCATACCCCTACCCCTACCACTACCCCTAAACGCTAACTCTAACCCTAACCCTAACAACAAACCCTGACCTAACCCCTAACACTAACCATAACCTAACCCTAACCCAAAACTCTAACCGTAACAGTAACCCTAGCCTAAGTCCTAGCACTAACCCTAGCAAGAGCCCTAGCCCTAACCCTATCTCTAGCCCTAAACCAAACCCTAACAATAAACCTAACCCTAACCCTGACATCATACCTAACCAAACCCTAAAACTAACCTTAACCTTAACCCCAACCCATCCCAATACTCATACACCTTACCTAACACTAACCTAACCACTAACCCTAACCCTAACCCTGCCCCTACCACTACACATACCATTGCCCCTAAACCTAACCCAATCATAACCCTAAACCTAAACCTAACCCTAACACTTAACTTTAACCTTAACTCTAACGATAATCCTAACCCAAAACCCTAAACCCTAACACTAACCCTAACCCTAACACTAAATTCTAACCCTAACCTAAACCTAACCCTAACACTTAACTCTAAACTTTACCTAATTCTAACCTAACCTAAACCCTAAACCTAACCCCAACCCAACCCTAATTTAGGACTAGGGCTAATGCCTGGGCTAGGGATAGGGCTGGGCTGGGTAGGGTTAGGGTTAGGTTAGGGGTTAGGTTTAGGGTTGGGGTTAGGGTTTGGTTTAGGGGTTATGATTAGAGTTAGGGTTAGGTTTAGCGTTACTCTTAGGTTTAGGGTTAGAAGAGGTTTAGGTTTGGGGTTATGGTTAGGGGGTTAGGGTTAGGGTTAGGTTTAGTGTTATGGTTAGGGTTAGGGTTAGCGTTACTCGTAGGTTTAGGGTTAGAAGAGGTTTAGAGTTGGGTTTAGAGTTAGGGATTAGGGTTAGGGTTAGGGTATGGTTAGGATTAGGGGTTAGGTTTAGGGTTAGGGATTAGGATTAGGGTTAGTGGTTAGGGTTAGGATAGTGTTAGGTTTAGGGTTAGGGTTTGGTTTAGGGTTAGGGTTTGGTTTAGGGTTAGGGTTAGGGTTAGGAGTTTTGGTTAGGGTTATGGTTAGTGTTAGGGGTTATTTATAGGGTTAGATTTAGCGATAGGGTTAGGGTTTTTATGGTTAGGGTTAGTGTTAGGGTTAGGTTTAGGGTTAGGATTTGGTTTTGGGTTGGGGTTAGGGGTTAGGGTTAGTGTTAGGTTTAGGGTTAGGGTTAGGGGTTCGGGGTAGGGTTAGGGTTAGGCTTAGGGTTAGGGTTAGGGTTAGGGATTAGGGTTAGGGTTAGGGTTAGGGTTAGGGTTAGGGTTAGGGGTTAGGGTTATGGGTTAGGGTTAGGGTTAGGGTTAGGTTAGGTTTAGGGTTAGGGTTTGGTTTAGGGTTAGGGTTAGGGGTTAGGGGTTAGGGTTTGGGTTAGGGGTTACGTTTAGGGTTAGGGTTTGGTTTAAGTTTAGGATTAGGGTTACGTTTCCGTGCAGGGTTAGGGGTTTTGGTTTGGGTTAGGTTAAGGGTTAGGGGTTAGGGTTAGGGTTAGGGTTAGAGTTTATGTTAGGGTTAGGGTTAGGGATAATTTTAGGGTTAGTGTTAGGGTTAAGGTTAGTGTTAGGGTCAGGGGTCAGGGTCAGGGTTTAGGGTTCGTGTTAGCATTAGGGTTTGCGTTAGCGTTAGGGTTAGCGTTAGAGATAGGGTTAGGGTTAGGATTAGGGGTAGGGTTAGGGTTAGGGTTAAGGTTAGGGGTTAGGGTTAGCGTTAGGTTTAGTGTTTAGGGTTAGTGTCAGGGTTAGGTTTAATGGTTATTGTTAGGGTTAGTGTTAGGATTAGGGGTTAGTTTTAAGGTTGAGGTAGGTTTAGGGGTTTTGTTTAGAGTTAGGGTTAAGTTTAGTGTTGGTGTTGTTTTAGGGTTAGGTTTAATGTTTTGGGTTAGGGTTAGGGTTTGGGTTTTAGGGTTTCAGGATAGGGTTAGGGTTGGGTTAGGGTTAGAGTTATAGCTTAATTTTAGGGTTAGTGTTAGAGTTCTAGGTTTAGGTTTAGCATTATGGTTAAAATTAGGGTTAGGTTTAGGGTTGTGTTAGCGTTAGGTTTAGGGTTAAGGCTAGTGCTAGGGATATGGTTAGCGCTAGGGCTGGGGCTTGGGCTAGGGCTAGAGTTACGGTGAGGATTAGGGATAGAGTTAGGGTAAGGGTTAGGGTTGGATTAGGTTTAAGATTCGTGTTTAGATTTCGGGTTAGGGTTAGAGTTAGGATTTAAGTTTAGGGTTAGGGTTAGAGTTAGAGGTAAGGTTAGTGTTAGTTTTAGGGATAGGGTTAGGTTTGGGTTAGTGTTAGGGTTAAGTTTAGAGTTTAGTGTTAGGGTTAGGGTTAGGGTTAGGGTTAGTGTTTAGAGTTTAGGGATAGGGTTAAGTTTAATGTTAGGATTAGTGTTAGGAGTAGGGATAGGGATAGGTGTGGTGGTTAAGGTTAGGATTAGTGTTAAGGATTGGGTTGTGTTAGGGTTAGGTGTAAAAGTAGGTAGATGGTTAGTCATAGGTTTAGGGTTAGGGTTAGACGAGTTAGGGTTAAGATTAGGTTTAGGGTTAGGGTTATGGGTAAGGTTTTGGGTTAGGGTTAAGGTTAGTGTTAGGGCTTAAGGTTAGGGTCAGCGTTTGAGTTAGGGTTAGGTGTTAGGTTTATGGTTAGGTGTTAGGGTTAGGTATAGGGGTAGAGATAGGGGTAGGGGCATTGGTTGGGTTTAGGGATAGAGTTAGGGTTGTGTTAGGGTTAGGGTTTAGAATTTAGGGTTAGGGTTAGTGTTAGGGTTAGTGTTAGGGCTAGGGATAGGATTAGGGCTAGGTGTTGGGCTAGGGTTAGTGTTATGGTTAGGGTTTTGTGTTAAGGTTAGGGTTAGGATTAGGGTTAGAGTTTAGGGTTAGTATTAGGGGTTGGGGTTAGGGTTAGGGTCAGGTTTGGAATAAGTTTAGGGTTCGGGTTAGGGTTAGGGTTTAGAGTATAGGGGTAGGGTTATGGTTAGGGTTAGTGCTGGGGTTAGGTCTAGGGCTAGGGCTAGGGTTGGGGCTGGGCTAGTGCTAGGGTTAGGGTTAGGGTTGGGTGAGTTTTAGGGTTAGCATTAGGGATAGGGGTAGGGTTAGGTTAGGTTTAGGGTTAGGGGTAGAGGTAGGGGGTAGGGTTAAAGTTATGTGTGGGTTAGGGTTAGGGTTCGTGCTAGGGTTTGGGTTAGGGTTGGGTTAGGATTAGGGTTAGGGTTAGGGATAGCGGTTAGGTTTAGGGTTAGGGGTTAGGGTTTAGGTTATAGGGTGAGGGTTAGGGTTAGAGTTAGTGTTAGGGGTAGAGCTAGGGCTAGGGTTAGGGTTAGTGTTTAGTGTTATGTTTAGGGTTAGAGTTAAGGGTAGGGATAGAGTTAGGGGTTACGGTTAGGGTTAGGGATAGTGTCAGGTTTAAGGTTAGGGTTAGGGATTAGGGTTAGGGTTAGGGTTAGGGTTTATGGATAGGGTTAGGGAAAGAGTGTAAGCTTAGGATATGTGTTAGAGTTAAAGTTAGTGTTAGGGTTAGAGTTAGGCCTAGGGCTGTGTTTAGGGTTAGGATAGGGTTAGGGTTGGGTTGGCGTTGGGGTTAGGTTTAGGGTTAAGGTTAGCATTATTATTAGGTTTATTGTTAGGGTTAGGGTTAGGGTTAGGTTTTAGGGTTAGGGTTAGGGTTAGGGGTTAGGACTAGGGTTAGTGTTAGGTTTGGGGAAGGGGTTAGTGTTAGGGTTGCGGTTAGGGTTAGGGTTAGGGTGGAGGATACGGTTAGGGTTGGGGTTGGGGTTAGGGTCAGGGTTGGGGTTAGGGTTAGTGTTAGGTTTGGTGTTAGGTTTAGGGTTTACGGTTAGGGTTAGGGTTAGGGTTAGTATTATGTTATGGTTAGTGTTAGGGTTAGAGTTGAGGTAAGGTTTTAAGGTTAGGGTTAGGATTAGGGTTAGTGTTACTCTTAGGTTTAGGGTTAGAAGAGGTTTAGTGTTAGGGTGAGGTATTTGCTTAGGGTTAGGGTTAGGGTTAGTGTTAGCGGTTAGGGTTAAGATTAGGGGGGTAAGGGTTAGGGTTAAGGTTTGGTTTAGGGTTAGGGTTAGGGTTAGTGTTAGGTTTAGCGTTACTATTAGGTTTAGGGTTAGAAGAGGTTTAGGGTTAGGTTTAGGGTTAAGGGTTTTGGTTAGGGTTAGGATTAGGGTTAGGTTTTAGGGTTTGGGTTAGGGTTAAGTTTACGGTTAGGGTTAGGTTTAAGGTTTTGTTTAGGGTTAGGGTTAGCATTACTCTTAGGGTTGGGGTTAAAAGACATTTAGGGTTAGGGTTAGTGGTTACGGTTAAGGTTAGGCTTAGGTTTAGTCTTAGGGTTAGGGTTTGTTTTAGAGTTAGTGTTAGGGTTTGGTTTAGGATTAGGGTTAGGATTAGGGTTAGTGTTACTCTTAGGTTTAGGGTAAGGGTTAGGGTTAGGGTTTAGGGTTAGGGTTAGGGGTTAAGTTTAGGGTTAGGGTTTGGTTTAGGGTTAGGGTTGGGGTTAAGGTTAGTGATACTCTTGGGTTTAGGGTTAGAAGAGGTTTAGAGTTAGGGTTAGGGTTAGGGTTATGGGTTTTGGTCAGGGTTAGGGTTTGGGTTAGGGGGTAGTGTTACTCTTAGGTTTAGGGTTAAAGAGGTTTTGGGTTAGTCTTTTGGTTAGTGTTAAGGTTAGGGGTTAGTGTTAGGGTTAGGCTTAGGGTTAGGGTTGTGGTTGGGGTTAGTATTGAGGTTGGTGTTATGGTTGGTATTGGGTTTGGATTTAGGGTTTGGACTGTGGTTGGGTTTAGTATTGGGGTTGGTGTTAGGGTTAGTTTTGGGGTTAGGGTTAGGGTTAGGGTTGGGTTTGGGTTTAGGGTTAGGGTTAGGTTTGGTGTTAGGTTTAGGGTTAGGTTTAGGGTTTACGGTTAGGGTTAGGGTTAGTATTTTGTTATGGTTAGTGTTAGGGTTAGATTTAAGGTAAGGTTTTAAGGTTAGGGTTGGGATTAGGGTTAGTGTTACTCTTAGGTTTAGGGTTAGAAGAGGTTCAGTGTTAGGGTCAGGTATTTGGCTTAGGGTTAGGGTTAGGGTTGGCGGTTAGGGTTAAGATTAGGGGTAAGGGTTAGGGTTAAGGTTTGGTTTAGGGTTAGGGTTAGGGTTAGTGTTAGGTTTAGCGTTACTATTAGGTTTAGGGTTAGAAGAGGTTTAGGGTTAGGCTTAGGGTTAGGGGTTTTGGTTAGGGTTAGGATTAGGGTTAGGGTTTTGGTTTAGGGTTAAGTTTAGGTTTAGGGTTAGGTTTAAGGTTTTGTTTAGGGTTAGGGTTAGCGTTACCTTAGGTTTAGGGTTAAAAGACATTTAGGGTTAGGGTTAGTGGTTACGGTTGGGTTAGGCTTAGGCTTAGTCTTAGGGTTAGGGTTTGTTTTAGGGTTAGTGTTAGGGTTTGGTTTAGGATTAGGGTTAGTGTTAGCGTTACTCTTGGGTTTAGGGTAAGAGTTAGGGTTAGGGTTTAGGGTTAGGGTTAGGGGTTAGGTTTAGGGTTGGGGTTTGGTTTAGGGTTAGGGTTAGGGTTAGCAATACTCTTGGGTTTAGGGTTAGGAAGAGGTTTAGAGTTAGGGTTAGGGTTAGGGTTAGGGTTTTGGTCAGGGTTAGGGTTTGGGTTAGGGTTAGTGTTACTCTTAGGTTTAGGGTTAAAAGAGGTTTCGGGTTAGTCTTTTGGTTAGTGTTAAGGTTAGAGGTTAGTGTTAGGGTTAGGCTTAGGTTTAGGGTTGTGGTTGGGGTTAGTATTGAGGTTGGTGATATTGTTGGTATTGGGTTTGGCATTAGGGTTGGGACTGTGGTTGGGTTTAGTATTGGGGTTGGTGTTAGGGTTAGTTTTGGGGTTAGGGTTAGGGTTAGGGTTGGGGTTAGGGTTAGGGTTGGTGTTCGGTTTGGGGTTAGGGTTAAGGTTCGGGTTATGTTTAGGGTTAGGGTTGGTGTTAGGTTTAGGTTTAGTGTTAGGGTTTAGTGTCAGGTTTAGTGTTAGGTTTAGGGTTAAGATTAGGGATAGGGTTAGGGTTAGGGTTCTGGCTAAGGTTAGGTTTAGGACTAGGGCTAATGCTAGGACTAGGGATAGGGCTAGGGCTAGGGCTAGGCCTAGGGTTAGTGTTAGGGTTAGGGTTAGGGGTTAGGTTTAGAGAAGAGTTAAGGTTTGGTTTTGGGTTATGATTAGGGTTAGTGTTAGGTTTAGCGTTACTCTTAGGTTTAGGGTTAGAAGAGTTTAGGTTTAGGGTTATGGTTAGGGGTTATGGTTAGGGTTAGGTTTAGTGTTAGGGTTAGGGTTAGGGTTAGGGTTAGGGTTAGTGTTAGGGTTAGGGGTTAGGTTTAGAGGTAGGTTAAGGTTTGGTTTTGGGTTATGATTAGGGTTAGTGTTAGGTTTAGGGTTACTCTTAGGTTTAGGGTTAGAAGAGATTTAGGTTTAGGGTTATGGTTAGGGGGTTATGGTTAGGGTTTAGGTTTAGTGTTAGGGTTAGGCTTAGGGTTACTCGTAGGTTTAGGGTTAGAAGAGGTTTAGGGTTAGGGTTAGGGTTAGGGTTAGGGTTAGGGTTAGGGTTAGGGTTAGGATTAGGGGTTAGGGTTAGGATTAGTGTTAGGTTTAGGGTTAGGGTTTGGTTTAGGGTTAGGGTTAGGGTTAGGGTTAGGGTTTTGGTTAGGGTTTATGGTTAGTGTTAGTGGTTGGGGTTAGGTTAGTGTTAGGGTTAGGGTTAGGGGTTTTGTTAGGGTTAGGGTTAGTGTTAGGGTTAGATTTAGGGTTAGGCTTTGGTTTAGGGTTAGGGTTAGGGTTAGGGTTAGGTTTAGGGTTTGGTTTTAGGGTTTAGGGTTAGGGTTAGTGTTAGGGTTAGCGTTACTCTTAGGTTTAGGGTTAGAGGGTTTGGGGTTAGGGTTAGGGTTAGGGTAGTTAGGTTGGGGTTAGGGTTAGGGTTAGGGTTAGGTTACGGTCAGGGTTAGGGTTAGGGTTAGGTTAGGGTTAGGGTTAGGGTTAGGGTTCGGGCTAGGGGTAGTTTTAGGACTAGGGCTAGGGCTAGGACTAGGCTAGATTAGGGGTTAGGGTTAGGGTTAGGGGTTTGGGGGTTAGGGTTGGGGGTTAGGGTTAGGGTTGGGGTTAGGGTTAGAGTTAGTGGTAAGGGTTAGGGTTAGGGTTAGTGTTAGGGTTAGGGTTAGGTTAGGGTTAGGGTTAGGGTTAGGGTTAGGAGTTAGGGTTGGGGTTAGGTGTTAGGGTTAGGGTTAAGTTTAGGGTTGGGGGTTAGTTTAGGTTTAGGGTTTGTGTTAGGGTTAGGGTTAGGGTTACGGCTAGGGTTAGTGTTGGGCTTAGTGTTTGATTTTAGGGTTAGGGTTAGGTTAGGTTTGGGGTTAGGGTTAGGGTTAGGTTGAGGTTTGGGGTTAGGGTTAGTGTTGAGTCTTTGATTTGGCGTTACGCTTAGGGTTTAGGTTAGAGATTTTAGGTTTAGGGTTAGGTTTGGGGTTAGGGTTAATGTTAGGGTTAGGGTTAGGGTTAGGGTTAGGGTTAAGGTTAGGGGTTTTTGTTAGGGTTAGTGTTGGGGTTAGGGTTTGGTTTAGGGTTTTGGGTAGGGTTAGGGTTAGGGTTAGGGTTAGGGTTAGGGTTAGGGGTTAGGGTTAGGGGTTAGGGTTAGGGTTAGGGTTTAGGTTAGGGTTATGGTTAGGGTTAAGTTTTTGTTAGTGTTAGTGTTTAGGGTTAGGGGTTTGGTTTAGGGTTAGGGTTAGGGTTATGTTTCGGGATTGGGATTGGTTTAGGATAGGGTTAGGTGTTAGGTCTAGTGATAGGGGTTAGGTTTAGGGTTAGGGGTTAGGGTTAGTGTTTGGTGTTAGGGTTAGGGTTAGAGTTAGGTGTGGGGTAGGGTTAGGGGTTAGGGATAGTATAGGTTAGTGTTAGGGTTAGAGTTGGGTTAGGGTTAGAGTTAGTTAGGGCTAGGGTTTAGTTTAGGGTAGGGTTAGGGTTAGGGTTGGCGTTGGGGTTAGGGTTAGGGTTGAGGGTTAGAGTTACGGTTAGGTTTAGTGTTAGGGTTAGGGTTAGGGTTAGGGTTGGGGTTAGGGTTAGGGTTAGGTTTGGGGTTAGGTTTTGGTTAGGGTTAGGGTTAGTGTTAGGGTTGGGTTAGGATTAGGGTTAGGGTTAGGGTTTGGGTTAGGGTTAGGGGTTAGGTCGAGGGTTAGGGGTTTAGGGTTAGGGTTCAGGTTAGGGTTAGTGGTTAGGGTTAGGGGTTAGGGTTAGGTTTAGGGTTAGAGTTACTGTTTGGTTTAGGGTTAGGATTAGGGTTAGGGGTAGGGTTAGGGTTTGGTTTAGGATTAGGGTTAGGGTTAGGGTTAGGGTTAGGGTTAGGCTTAGGGTTAGGGTTAGAAGAGGTTTAGGGTTAGGGTTAGGGTTGGGGTTTTGGTTAGGGTTATGGTTTGGGTTAGGGTTAGGGTTTGGTTTAGGAGTTAGGGTTGGGTTAGGGTTAGGTTTAGGGTTAGGGTTAGGGTTAGGGTAGTTTTAGGGTTAGGTTTGGTGTTAGGGTTAGGGTTAGGTTAGTGCTAGGTGTTAGGGTTAGGCTGATGTTTGGTTTTAAGTATAGGGTTAGGGTTAGGTTAGGTTTACGTTTAGGGTTAGGGTTGGGCTTTAGGTTTAGGGTTAGGGTTTGGGCTTAGGACTAGCGTTACTCTTGGGTTTAGGGTTAGAAGAGGTTTAGGGTTAGGGTTAGGGTTAGGGTTAGAGTTAGTGTTAGGGTTAGGATTAGTGGTTAGGGGTTAGGGTAGGGGTTAGGGGTTTTTGTTAGGGTTAGGGTTAGGGTTTGGTTTAGGGTTAGGGTTAGGGTTAGGGTTCGGGCTCGGGGTTGGTTTAGGACTAGGGCTTAGTGCTAGGTCTAGGGATAGGGCTAGGGCTAGGGCTGGAGGATTAGGGTTGGTGTTTGGTGTTATGGTTAGGGTTAGAGTTAAGTGTAGGGATAGGGTTAGGAGTTAGGGATAGGTTTAGGGATGGTGTTAGGGTGAAGGTTAGGGTGAGGGATTAGGATTAGGGTTGGGGTTAGGGTTTGGGCTTAGGATTAGGGGAAAGAACGTAGGGCTTACGATATGTGTTAGGGTTAAAGGTAGGGTTAGGATTAGATTTAGGCCTAGGGCTAGGGGTTAAGTTTAGTGTAGGGTTAGGGGTAGGGTTGGCGTTGGGTAAGGTTTGGGGTTCAGGTTAGCGTCACTATTAGGTTTATTTTTACGGTTAGGGTTAGCGTTAGGGGTTAGGGTTAGGGTTAGGGTTAGGTGTTAGGATTAGGGTTAGTTTTGGTGTTCGTGTTGGGGGGTTAGGGTTAGTGTTGGGGTTAGGGTTAGGGTTGGGGTTAGGGTTAGTTTTGGTGTTGGGGTTATGGTTGGGTTTGTGGTTAGTGTTAGGTTTAGCGTTGGTGTTAGGGTTAGGGTTAGGGTTAGGATTAGGTTTAGGGGTTAGCTTTAGGGTTAGTGTTAGATTTTAGGGTTAGGGATAGGGTTAGGGTTAGGTTAGGGGTAGGGTTAGGTTTAGGTGTTAGGGTTAGGGTTAGGGTTAGTGTTACTCTTAGGTTAGGGTTAGGGTTAGGGTTAGGGTTTAGGGTTAGGGATAGGTTAGGGTTAGGGTTAGGTTTAGGACTAGGGGTTGTGGATAGGTTTAGGGTTAGAGTTAGGGTTCGGGTTAGCGTAACTCTTCGGTTTAGTGTTAGGGTTAGGGTTAGGGGTTTGGTTAGGGCTAGGGTTATGATTAGGCTTAGGGGTTAGGTTTAGGGGTTAGGGTTAGGTATTAGGGTTAGGGTTATGGTTAGGGTTAGTAGTGGGGTCGGGGATAGTGTTGAAGTTGCGGTTGGGGTTGGGATTGGGTTTGGGGTTAGTGGTGGGATTCTGGTTGGGTTTAGAGTTGGGGTTGGGATTAGGGTTAGGGTTGGGGTTAGGGGTTAGGGATAGGGGTAGGGTTAGGGGTAGGTTTAGGTGTAGGGTTAGGGTTAGGATTAAGGTTAGGGTTAGGTTGAGATTTAGGATTCGGGGTAGGGTAGGGGTTTGTTTTTAGCGTTACAGTTTGGGTTAGGGTTTGTGTTAGCGTTACTCTTAGTTTTAGGGTTACAAGAGGTTTAGGGTTAGGGTTAGGGTTAGGGTTATGGTTAGGAATTGGTTTAGGGTTAGGGTTAGGGGTTAGGTTTAGGGTTAGGGTTTGGTTCAGGGTTAGGTTTAGGGTTCGGGGTAGGGTTAGGGTTAGGGTTATTTTTAGAGTTAGGGTTAGGGTTAGGGGTTAGGGTTAGGGTTAGGGTTAGGGGTTAGGGTTAGTTTTAAGGTTAGGGTTAGTGTTAGGGCTAGGGTTAGGTTTAGGGTTAGGGTTAGGGTTAAGTGCTAAGGTTAGGGTTAGGGTTAGGGTTAGGGTTAGTGTTAGAGCTAGGGTTAGGTTTAGTTTTGGGGTTAGGGTTAGGGTTAGGGTCAGTGTTAGGGGTTAAGGTTAAGGTTTAGGGTTAGGGTTAGGGTTAGGGGTTACGGTTAGGATTAGGGTTAGGGTTAGGATTTGGGTTAGCGTTAGGTTTTAGGGTTAGGGGTTAGGTTTAGGGTTAGGATTATGTTTGGGTTCAGCGTTACTGTTAGGTTTAGGGTTAGAAGAGGTTTAGGGTTAGGTTTAGGGTTAGGTTTAGGGGTTAGGTTTAGGGTTAGGGGTTTTGGTGAGGGTTACTGTTAGTGTTACTGGTTAGGGTTAGGGTTGGGCTTAGAGTTAGGGGTTGTGGTTAGGTTTGGGGTTAGGGTTAGGTTTTGGGTTAGCATTAATCTTAGGTTTAGTGTTAGGGTAAGGGTTAGGGTTAGGGTTTTGGTTAGAGTTAGGGTTAGGGTTAGAGTTAGGGGTTAATGTTGGGGTTAGTTGTTGGGATTAGAGTTAGGGTTAGGGGTTGGGGTTAGGGATTAGGGTTAGGTTTGGGGTTAGGCTTAGTATTGGGGTTGGGGTTAGGGTTGAAGATGGGGTTAGGGTTGGGATTGGGTTTAGGGTTAGAGTTGGGATTGTGGTTGGGTTTAGGGTTGGGGTTGGGGTTAGGGTTAATGTTGGGGTTAGGGTGAGGGTTAGGGTTAGGGTTTGGGTTAGGGGTTAGGGTTAGTGTTAGAAGTTAGGTTTAGGGTGAGAATCAGGGTTAGGGTTAGGGCTAGGGTTAGGGTTAGATTAGTGGTTGGGGTTATGGTTAGAGTTAGTGTTAGGGGTTAAGGTTAATATTTAGGGTTAAGGTTAGGGTTATGGTTAGGGTTAGGGGTTAGCGTTAATGTTAGGGATAGGGTTAGGGTTAGGGATAAGGGTTAGTTTTAGGGTTGGAATTTAGGTTAGGGGTTAGGGTTAGGGTTAGGGTTAGGGGTTAGGGTTAGGGTTAGGGTTAGGGTCTGATTTAGGGATTAGGATTAGGGTTAGTGGTACGTTTAGGGTTAAGGTTAGTGTTGGGGTTAGGTTTAAGGTTAGGGTTTGTGTTAGGGTTAGGGTTAGGGTTACGGCTAGGGGTTAGTGTTAATCTTAGTTTTTGATTTTAGGGTTAGGGTTAGGGTTAGGGGTTAAGGGTTAGGGTTAGGGTTAGGGTTAGGGTTAAGGTCTGGTTTAGAATTAGGATTAGGATTAGTGGTACGTTTAGGGTTAAGGTTAGGGTTGGGGTTAGTTTTAGGGTTAGTGTTTGTGTTAGTGTTAGGGTTAGGGTTATGGCTAGGGTTAGTGTTAGGCTTAGTGTTTGATTTTAGGGTTAAGGTTGGGGTTAGGGTTAGGTTAGGTTTAGGGTTAGGGTTAGGGTTGGGGTTTAGGTTTATGGTTAGTGTTAGTCTTTGATTTAGCTTTACTCTTAGGTTTAGAGTTAGAAGAGGTTTAGGTTTAGGGTTAGGTTTAGGGTTAGAGTTAATGTTGGGGTTAGGGTTAGTGGTTAGGTTTAGGGTTAAGGTTAGGGGTTTTTGTTTGGGTTAGTGTTAGGGTTAGGGTTTGGTTTAGGGTTTGATTTATGGTTAGGGTTAGGGTTAGGTTAAATTAGGGTTAGGGTTAGGGTTAGGGGTTAGAGTTAGGGTTAGGGTTAGTGTTAAGGTATAGGTTAGGGTTAGGGTTAGGGATACGTCTGGGGGTTTAGGGTTAGGCTTAGTGTTTGGTTAGGGTTAGGGTTAGGGTTAGGCTTAGTGTTTGGTTAGGGTTAGGGTTAGGTTTAGAGTTAGGGGTTAGAGTTAGCGTTGAGGTTAGTTTTAAGGTTAGGGTTGGTGTTAGAGTTAGGATTATGGTTACGTCTATGGTTTAGGGTTAGGCTTAGTGTTTGGTTTTATGGTTAGGGTTAGGGTTAGGTTAGGTTTAGGGTTAGTGTTAGGTTTAAGGTTTATGTTTAATGTTAGGCTTAGGATTAGCTGTTACTCTTAGGTTTAGAGTTAGAAGAGGTTTAGGTTTAAGTTTGGGTTTAGGGTTAGTGTTAGTGTTAGGGTTAGGGATAGTGGTTAGGGTTAAGGTTAAGTTTAGAGGGTTTTGTGAGGGTTAGTGTTAGGGTTAGGGTTTGGTTTAGGGTTTGGTTTAGGGTTAGGGTCAGTGTTATGGTTCGGGCTCAAGATTGGTTTAGGACTAGGGCTAGTGCTAGGTCTAGGGATAGGGCTACGGCTAGGGTTAGGGTTAGGGTTGTGTTTAGTGTTATGGTTAGGGTTAGAGTTAAGGGTAGGATTAGGGATAGGGGTTAGGGATGGGTTTAGGGATTGTGTTAAGTTTAAGGTTAGGGTTAGGGATTAGGCTTAGGGTTAGGGGTTGGGGTTTAGGCTTAGGGTTAGGGAAAGAAAGTAGGCTTACGATATGTGTTAGTGTTAAAGGTAGGGTTAGGGTTAGATTTGGGCCTGGGGCTAAGGTTAAGTTTAGTGTAGGGTTAGGGTAGGGTTTGAGTTGGGAATAGGTTTCGGGTTATGTTTAGCGTTACTATTAGGTTTATTGTTAGGGTTAGGGTTAGGGTTAGGGGTTAGGGTTAGGATTGGGGTTATATGTTAGGTTTAGGGTTAGTTTTAGGGTTGGTGTAGGGGTTAGGGGTAGGGTTGGGGTTATGGTTAGGTTTGGTGTTAAGGTTAGGTTTGGGTTTGGGGTTATGGTTAGGGTTGGGGTTAGTGTTAGGTTTAGGGTTGGTGTTAAGTTTAGGGATAGGGTTAGGATTAGGTTTAGGGGTTAGGGTTAGGGTTAGGATTAGGATTTGGGGTTAGTGTTAGTGTTAGGTTTAGGGTTTCGGTTAGCGTTAAGTTTAGGGTTGGGGTTTGCGGTTGGGGTTAGGGTCGGTGTTAAGGTTAGGGTTAAGATTAGGGTTAGGTTTAGGAGTTAGGGTTAGGGTTAATGTTAAGTTTTAGGGTTAGTGTTAGGGTTTGGGTTGGGTTAGGGTTAGGGTTAGAGTTTGGTGTTGGGGTTAGAGGCAGGGTTAGGGTTAGGGTTAAGTTTAGCATTGCTCTTAGGTTTAGGGTTAGAAGAGGTTTGGGGTTAGGGTTAGGTGTTTTTGTTACTGTTAGGTTTAGGGTGAGGGTTAGCGTTACTTTTAGGTTTAGGGTTAGAAGAGGTTCAGGGTTAGGGTTAGGGTTAGGGTTAGGGCTTTTGTTTAGGTTTGGGGTTATGGTTAGGGTTAGGGTTAGTGTTAGGGTTAGGCATTAGTGTTAGGGTTAGGGTGAGGGAAGGGGTTAGTGTTAGTGTTAGGGTTGGGTTAGTTTTGGGCTTGGGGTTAGGGTTGAGGATGGAGTTAGGGTTGGGATTGGGGTTGGGATTAAGGTTGTGATTGTGGTTTGGTTAAGGGTTGGGTTTCGTGTTAGGTTTAGGGTTGGGTTTAGGATTAGGGTTAGGGTTAGTGAGGCGTTGAGGGTTAGGGTTGGGGTTAGGATTAGGGTTAGGTTTGGTGTTAAGGTTAGGTTTAGGGTTAGGGTTTATGGTTAGGGTTAGGGTTAGGGTTAGAGTTAGGGTTAGGGTTATGATTAGGACTAGGGATTGGTTTAGGACTAGGGCTGGGCCTAGGGCTAGGATAAGAGTAAGGGTTAGGCTTTGGGTTTAGGTTTAGGGTTAGAGTCAGGGTTTGTTTTAGGGTTAGGGTTAGGGTTAAGTTTAGCGTTACTCTTAGGTTTAGGGATAGAAGAGGTTTACGGTTGGGGTTAGGTTTAGGAGTTACAGTTAGGGTTAGGGTTAGGTTTAGGGTTAGGGGTTTGGTTCAGGGTTAGGATTAGGGTTAAGGTTAGGTTTATGGTTGGGGTTTGGTTTAGGGTTAGTATTAGGGTTATGGTTAGGAATTTTGGTTAGGGTTACGGTTCGGTTTAGAGGCTAGGGTTGGGGTTAGCGTTACTCTTAAGTTTAGGGTTAGAAAAGGTTTGGGGTTACCCTTAGGGTAAGGTTTGGGGTTTGGTTTAGGGCTAGGGTTAGGGTTAGGGTTAGCATTACTCTTAGGTTTAGGGTTAGAAAATGTTTAGTGTTAGGGTTAGGGATAGGGTTAGCGTTAGTTTTAGGGTTAGGGTTAGCTTTAGGGGTAGAGTTAGGGGTAGGAGTAGGGGTAGGGGTAGAGTTAGATTTGGGGTTAGGGTTGGGGTAGGGTTGGGATTAGGGTTAGGGGTTAGGGTGGCGTTAAGGTTAGGGTTAGGGTTAGGGGTTAGGGTTAGGGTTAGTGTTAGGGTTAGGGTTAGTGTGAGGTTTAGGGATTAGAGTCAGGATTAGGGTTAGGGTTGGGGCTTAGGGGTAGGCGTAGGGGTAGGTGTAGGGGGTAGTGGTAGGGGTAGGGGTAGGGATAGGGTTAGGGTTATGGTTAGGGTTAGATTTGGGGTTTGTTGTAGGGTAAGGTTTTGGTTTAGCGTTAGGATTAGGGTTAGTGTTAGTGTTAGCGTTACTCTTAGTTTTAGGGTTAGAAGAGGTTTAGGGTTAGGGTTAGGGTTAGTGGTGAGGTTAGGGTTAGGATTAGGTTTGGGGTTAGGGTTTGGTTTAGGGTTAGATTTGGGGTTCGGGGTAGGGTAAGGTTTGGTTTAGTGTTAGGGTTAGGATTAGTGTTAGTGTTAGCGTTACTGTTAGTTTTAGGGTTAAAGAGGTTTAGGATTAGGGTTAGGATTAGGGGTTAGGGTTAGGGTTAGGATTATGGTTACGGCTACGGTTAGGGTTAGGTTTGGGGGTTAGTGTTAGGGTTAGGGTTAGAGTTAGCGTTAATGGTTCCGGTTACGGTTTAGGGTTAGGGGTTAGGTTTAGGGTTAGGGGTTAGGGTTTAGGTTTAGGTTTAGGGTTACGGTTAGGGTTAGGGTTAGGGTTAGGGTTAGGGTTTAGAGTTAGGGTTAGGGTTAGGATTAGGTTTTGGTTTAGTGTTACTCTTAGGTTTAGGGTTAGAAGAGGTTTATGATTAGGGTTAGGGTTCGGGTTAGGGTTAGGGGTTAGCGTTAGAGTTAGGGTTAAGTTTATGGTTAGGGATAATGGTTAGTGTTATTGTTGGGGTTAAGGTTAGGGGTTACAGTTATGTTTAGGGTTAGGGTTAGGGTTTAGGGGTTAGGGTTAGGGTTAGGGTTAGTATTGTGGTTGGGGTTAGGGTTGAAGTTGGGGTTAGAGCTGGGATTGGGTTTGGGTTTAGGGTTGGGATTGTGCTTGGGTTTAGGTTTGCAGTTGGGTTTAGGGTTAGGTTTGGGGTTAGGGTTGAGTTTAGGGTTAGGGTTGGTGTTAGGGTTGGGGTTGGGTTTAGGGTTAGGTTTAGGGTAAGGGTTAGGGTTTAGGGTTGGTTAGGGTTAGGGTTTGGGTTAGGGTTATGTTTAGGGGTAGAGTTAGAGGTAGGGAGAGGGTTGGGTGTGGGGGTGGGGTTAGGGTTAGGGGTAGGGTTGGGGTTAGGGTTAGGGTTGGGATAGGGGTTAGGGTTAAGGTTGGGGTTAGGGTTAGCATTATGATTGAGGTTAGTATTAGGGTTGAGGTTGGCATTAAGGTTAGGGGTTAGAGTTAGGGTTAGGGTTACGGTTCGAGCTAGGGATAGTTTTGGGAGTGGGGCTAGGGCTAGGACTAGGGCTAGGGTCAGGGTTAGGGTTAGGGTTAGAGGTTGGGGTTATGATTAGGGTTAGGGGTTAGGTTTAGGGTTAGGGCTAGGGCTAGGTTTGGAGTTAAGGTTAGTGTTAGGTTTAGGGGTTAGGGTTACGGTTGGGGTTTGATTTAGAATTAGGATTAGGGTTAGTGGTACGTTTAGGGTTTGGGTTAGGGTTGGGGTTAGGTTTAGGATTAGAGTTGGTGTTAGGTTTAGGGTTATGGTTATGTCTAGGGGTTAGGGTTAGGCTTAGTGTTTGGTTTTAGGGTTAGGGTTAGGGTTATGTTAGGTTTAGGGTTAGGGGTTAGGGTTTAGGTTTATGGTTAATGTTAGGCTTAGAATTAGCTGTTACTCTTAGGTTTAGAGTTAGAAGATGTTTAGTTTTAAGGTTAGGTTTAGGGTTAGAGTTAGTGTTAGGGTTAGGGATAGTGGTTGGGTTTAAGGTTAAGGTCAGGGGTTTTTGTGAGGGTTAGTGTTAGGGTTAGGGTTTGGTTTAGGGGTTTGGTTTAGGGTTAGGGTTAGGGTTAGGGTTCGGGCTCGGGATTGGTTTGGGACTAGGGCTAGTGCTAGGTCTAGGGATAGGGCTAGGGCTGGGGCTAGGGTTAGGGGTTGTGTTTACTGTTATGGTTAGGGTTAGAGTTAAGGGTAGGATTAGGGTTAGGTGTTAGGGATAGGTTTAGGGATAGTGTTAGGATTAAGGTTGGGGTTAGGGATTAGGCTTAGGGTTAGGGTTAGGGTTTAGGCTTAGGGTTGGGAAAGAAAGTAGGCTTACGATAAGTTTTAGGGTTAAAGGTAGGGTTAGGGTTAGATTTAGGCCTAGGGCTAGGGTTAAGTTTAGTGTAGGGTTAGGGTAGGGTTGGAGTTGGGGTTGGGGTTGGGGTTAAGTTTAGCGTTACTATTAGGTTTATTGTTAGTGTTAGGGTTAGGATTAGGGTTAGGGTTAGGGTTAGGGATTAGGGTTAGGGTTAGGGGTTAGGGTTAGGGTTAGGGTTATATGTTAAGATTAGGGTTGGTTTTAGGGTTGCTGTTGGGGTTAGGTTTCGGGTTGGGGTTATGGTTAGTGTTGGGGTTAGGGTTGGGGTTGGTGTTAGGGTTAGGTTTGGGGTTGGGATTATGGTTAGGGTTGGGGTTAGTGTTAGGTTTAGGGTTGGTTTTAAGGTTAGGGGTTAGGGTTAGGATTAGGTTTAGGGGTTAGTGTTAGGGTTAGGGTTAGGGTTTAGGGTTAGTGTTAGGGTTAGGGTTAGGGTTTGGGTTAGCGTTAGTGTTAGGGTTGGGGTTTGGGGTTAGGTTTAAGGTTGGGGTTAGGGTTAGGGTTAGGGTCCGGTGTTAAGGTTAGGGTTAAGATTAAGTTTAGGTTTCGGTGTGAGGGTTAGAGTTATTGTTATGGTTTATGGTTAATGTTAGGGTTTGGGTTAGGTTAGGGTTAGAGTTAGGGTTAGGTGTTAGGGTTAGAGGCAGGGTTAGGGTTAGGGTTAAGTTTAGCGTTGCTCTTCGGTTTAGGGTTAGAAGAGGTTTAGGGTTAGGTTAGGGTTAGGTGTTTTTGTTAGGGTTAGGTTTAGGTTTAGGGTTAGGGTTAGCGTTACTCTTAGGTTAGGGTTAGAGGAGGTTCAGGGTTAGGGTTAGGGTTTGGGTTAGGGCTTTTGTTTAAGGTTAAGGTTATGGTTAGTGTTAGGGTTTTTGTTAGGGTTAGGCATTAGGGTTAGGGTCAGGGTTAGGGTGAGGGTGAGGGTAGGGGTTAGTGTTAGTGTTTGGGTTGGGTCAGTTTTGGGGTTGGGGTTTAGGGGTTGAGGTTGGAGTTAGGATTGGGATTGGGGTTGGGGTTAAGCTTGTGATTGTAGTTTGGTTTAGGGTTGGGTTTCGTGTTAGGTTTAGGGTTGGGGTTAGGATTAGGGTTACGATTAGTGTTGGGGTTAGGTTTAGGGTTGGATTTGGGGTTAGGGTTAGGGTTGGGGTTAGGATTAGTGATAGGTTTGGTGTTAGGTTTAGGTTTAGGTTAGGGTTCAGGGTTAGGGTTAGGGTTAGGGTTAGAGTTAGAGTTAGGGTTATGTTTCGGGCTAGGGATAGGTTTAGGACTAGGGCTAATCCTAGGGCTAGGTTTAGAGTTAGGTTTAGTCTTTGGGGTTAGGTCTAGGGTTAGGGTTAGGGTTTGATTTGGGGTTACGGTTAGGGTTAAATTTAGCGTTACTCTTAGGTTTAGGGTTAGAAGAGGTTTACATTGAGGGTTAGGGTCAGGGGTTAGGGTTGGGTTAGGTTTAAGTTTAGGGTTACGGTTTGTGTTAGGGTTAGGGTTAGGGTTACGGCTAGGGGTTAGTGTTAGGATTAGTGTTTGATTTTAGGGTTAGGGTTAGGGTTAGGGGTTAAGGGTTTTGGTTAGTGTTAGGGGTTAGGGTTAGGGTTAGGGTTAGGGTCTGGTTTAGAATTAGGATTAGGGTTAGTGGTACGTTTAGGGTTAAGGTTAGGGTTGGGGTTAGTTTTAGGGTTAGTGTTTGTGTTAGGGTTAGGGCTAGGGTTACGGCTAGGGGTTAGTGTTAGGCTTAGTGTTTGATTTTAGGGTTAGGGTTAGGGTTAGGTTAGGTTTAGGGTTAGGGGTTAGGGTTAGGGTTTAGATTTATGGTTAGTGTTAGTCTTTGATTTAGCTTTACTCTTAGGTTAGAGTTAGAAGAGGTTTAGGTTTAGGGTTAGGTTTAGGGTTAGAGTTAATGTTAGGGTTAGGATTATTGGTTAGGTTTAGTGTTAAGATTAGGGGTTTTTGTTAGGGTTAGGTTTAGGGTTAGGGTTTGGTTTAGAGTTTGATTTATGGTTACGGTTAGGTTTAGGTTAGGTTAGGGTTAGGGTTAGGGTTAGGGTTAGGGGTTAGAGTTAGGGTTAGGGTTAGGGTTTAGGTTAGGATTAGGGTTAGGGATACGTCTAGGATTTGGGGTTAGGCTTAGTGTTTGGTTAGGGTTAGGGTTAGGGTTATTGGTTAGGGTTAGGGTTAGATTAGGTTGGGGTTAGGATTAGGGGTTAGGAGTTAGGGTTATGGTTACGTCTATGGGTTAGGGTTAGGCTTAGTGTTTGGTTTTATGGTTAGGGTTAGGGTTAGGTTTAGGTTAGGTTTAGGGTTAGGGTTAGGTTTTAGGTTTAAGGTTAATGTTAGGCTTAGGATTAGCTGTTACTCTTAGATTTAGAGTTAGAAGAGGTTTAGGTTTAAGGTTAGGTTTAGGGTTAGAGTTAGTGTTAGGTTTAGGGATAGTGGTTAGGGTTAAGGTTAAGGTTAGAGTTTTTGTGAATGTTAGTTTTAGGGTTAGGGTTTGGTTTAGGTTTTGGGTTAGGGTTAGGGTCAGTGTTATGGTTCGGGCTCGAGATTGGTTTAGGACTAGGCTAGTGCTAGGTCTAGGGATAGGGCTAGGGCTAGGGCTAGGGTTAGGGTTGTGTTTAGTGTTATGGTTAGGATTAGAGTTAAGAGTAGGATTAGGGTTAGGGGTTAGGGATAGGTTTAGGGTTAGTGTTAAGGTTAAAGTTAGGGTTAGGGATTAGGCTTATGTTAGGGTTAGGGTTAGGGTTAGGGGCAGGGTTAGGGTTAGGGTTAAGTTTAGCGTTGCTCTTCGGTTTAGGATTAGAAGAGGTTTAGGGTTAGGGTTAGGGTTAGGTGTTTTTGTTAGGGTTAGGTTTAGGGTTAGGGTTAGCGTTACTTTTAGGTTTAGGGTTAGAAGAGGTTCAGGGTTAGGGTTAGGGTTAGGGTTAGGGCTTTTGTTTAAGATTAAGGTTATGGTTAGTGTTAGGGTTAGTGTTAGGGTTAGGGTGAGGGTGAGGGTAGGGGTTAGTGTTAGTGTTAGGGTTGGGTCAGTTTTGGGGTTGGGGTTAGGGTTGAGGTTGGAGTTAGGATTGGGATTGGGGTTGGGGTTAAGCTTGTGATTGTGGTTTGGTTTAGGGTTGGGTTTCGTGTTAGGTTTAGGTTGGGGTTAGGATTAGGGTTACGATTAGTGTTTGGGTTAGGTTTAGGGTTGGATTTGGGGTTAGGGTTAGGGTTGGGGTTAGGATTAGTGATAGGTTTGGTGTTAGGTTTAGGTTTAGGGTTAGGGTTCAGGGTTAGGGTTAGGGTTAGGGTTAGGAGTTAGGGTCAGGGTTATGATTCGGGCTAGGGATAGGTTTAGGACTAGGGCTAATCCTAGGGCTAGGTTTAGAGTTAGGTTTAGAATTTGGGGTTAGGTCTAGGGTTAGAGTTAGGGTTTGATTTAGGGGTTACGGTTAGGGTTAAATTTAGCGTTACTCTTAGGTTTAGGGTTAGAAGAGGTTTACATTTAGGGTTAGGGTCAGGGGTTAGAGTTGGGTTAGGTTTAGGTTTTGGGTTATGGTTTGTGTTAGGGTTAGGGTTAGGGTTTCGGCTAGGGGTTAGTGTTAGGATTAGTGTTTGATTTTGGGGTTAGGGTTAGGGTTAGGGGTTAAGGGTTAGGGTTAGTGTTAGGGGTTAGGGTTAGGGTTAGGGTCTGGTTTAGGATTAGGATTAGGGTTAGTGGTACGTTTAGGGTTAAGGTTAGGGTTGGGGTTAGTTTGGGATTAGTGTTTGTGTTAGGGTTAGGGCTAGGGTTACGGCTAGGGGTTAGTGTTGAGGCTTAGTGTTTGATTTTAGGGTTAGGGTTAGGGTTAGGTTTGGTTTAGGGTTAGGGTTAGGGTTAGGGGTTAGGGTTTAGATTTATGGTTAGTGTTAGTCTTTGATTTAGCTTTACTCTTAGGTTTAGAGTTAGAAGAGTTTTAGGTTTAGGGTTAGGTTTAGGGTTAGAGTTAATGTTAGGGTTAGGGTTATTGGTTAGGGTTAGGGTTAAGGTTAGGGGTTTCTGTTAGGGTTAGGGTTAGGGTTAGGGTTTGGTTTAGGGTTTGATTTATGGTTAGGGTTAGGTTTAGGGGTTAGGTTAGGGTTAGGGTTAGGGTTAGGGTTAGGGGTTAGGGTTAGGGTTAGGTTTAGGGTTAGGGTTTAGGTTAGGATTAGGGTTAGAGATACGTCTAGGGTTTAGGGTTAGGCTTAGTGTTTGGTTAGGGTTAGGGTTAGGGTTAAGGGTTAGGGTTAGGTTTAGATTAGGTTAGGGTTACGGTTAGGATTAGGGGTTAGAGTTAGGGTTATGGTTACGTCTATGGGTTAGGGTTAGGCTTAGTGTTTGTTTTTATGGTTAGGGTTAGGGTTAGGGTTAGGTTAGGTTTAGGGTTAGGGTTAGGTTTTAGGTTTAAGGTTAATGTTAGGCTTAGGATTAGCTGTTACTCTTAGGTTTAGAGTTAGGGTTAGGGTTAGGGTTACGGTTTAGGGTTAGGGTTAGGGTTTAGGTTAGGGTTAGGGTTAGGGATACGTCTAGGGTTTAGGGTTAGGCTTAGTGTTTGGTTAGGGTTAGGGTTAGGGTTATGGGTTAGTGTTAGTGTTAGATTAGGTTAGGGTTAGGGTTAGGGTTAGAGGTTAGAGTTAGCGTTGGGGTTAGGTTTAGGGTTAGGGTTGGTGTTAGGGTTAGAATTATTGTTACTTCTATGGGTTAGGGTTAGGCTTAGTGTTTGGTTTTATGGTTAGGTTTAGGGTTAGGGTTAGGATAAGTTTAGGGTTAGGGTTAGGGTTAGGTTTTAGGTTTATGGTTAATATTAGGCTTAGGATTAGCTGTTACTCTTAGGTTTAGAGTTAGAAGAGGTTTAGGGTAAGGTTAGGTTTAGGGTTAGAGTTAGTGTTAGGGTTAGGGATAGTGGTTAGGGTTAAGGTTAAGGTTAGAGGTTTTGTGAGGGTTAGTGTTAGGGTTAGGGTTTAGTTTACGGTTTGGGTTAGGGTTAGGGTCAGTGCTATGGTTCGGGCTCGAGATTGGTTTAGGACTAGGGCTGAGTGCTAGGTCTAGGGATAGGGCTACGGCTAGGGCTATGGTTAGGGTTGTGTTTAGTGTTATGTTTAGGGTTAGGGTTAAAGGTAGGATTAGGGTTAGGGGTTAGGGATAGGTTTAGGGATAGAGTTAGGGTTAAGGTTAGGGATAGGGATTAGGCTTAGGGTTGGGGTTAGGGTTTAGGCTTAGGGTTAGGGAAAGAAAGTAGGCTTACGATATGTGTTAGGGTTAAAGGTAGGGTTAGGGTTAGATTTAGGCCTAGGGCTAAGGTTAAGTTTAGTGTAGGGTTAGGGTAGGGTTGGAGTTGGGAATAGGTTTAGGGTTATGTTTAGCGTTACTATTAGGTTTATTGTTAGGGTTAGGGTTAGGGGTTAGAGGTTGGGGTTAGGATTAGGGTTATATGTTAGTTTTAGGGTTAGTTTTAGGGTTGGTGTAGGGGTTAGGGGTAGGGTTATGGTTATGGTTAGGGTTAGGGTATGGGTTAGGGTTAGGTTTGGGTTTGGGGTTATGGTTAGGGTTGGGGTTAGTGTTAGGTTTAGGGTTGGTGTTAAGGTTAGGGTTAGGGTTAGGATTAGGTTTAGGGGTTAGGGTTAGGATTAGGGTTCGGATTTGGGGTTAGTGTTAGTGTTAGGGTTAGGGTTTGTGTTAGCGTTAGGTTTAGGGTTGGGGTTTGGGGTTAGGGTTAGGGTCGGTGTTAAGGTTAGGGTTAATATTAGGGTTAGGTTTAGGGGTTAGGGTTAGGGTTAATGTTAAGGTTTAGGGTTAGTGTTAGGGTTTGGGTTGGGTTAGGGTTAGGGTTAGGGTTAGGTTTTTAGGGTTAGAGGCAGGGTTAGGGGTTAGGGTTAAGTTTAGCATTGCTCTTAGGTTTAGGATTAGAAGAGGTTTAGGGTTATGGTTAGGGTTAGGTGTTTTTGTTAGGGTTAGGGGTTAGGGGTTAGCGTTACTCTTAGGTTTAAGGTTAGAAGAGGTTCAGGGTTAGGGTTAGGGTTAGGGCTTTTGTTTAGGGTTAGTGTTATGGTTAGGGTTAGGGTTAGGGTTTGGGTTAGGCATTAGGGTTAGGGTTAGGGTGAGGGTAGGGGTTAGTGTTAGTGTTAGGGTTGGGTTAGTTTTGGGGTTGGGGTTAGGGTTGAGGATGGAGTTAGGTTTGGGATTGGGGTTGGGATTAAGTTTGTGATTGTGGTTTGGTTAAGGGTTGGTTTTCGTGTTAGGTTTAGGGTTGGGTTTAGGATTAGGGTTAGGGGTTAGTGTGGTGTTGAGGGTTAGGGTTGGGGTCAGGATTAGGGTTAGGTTTGGTGTTAGGATTAGATTTAGGGTTAGGGTTTATGGTTAGTGTTAGAGTTAGGGTTAGGGTTATGATTAGAACTAGGGATTGGTTTAGGACTAGGGCTAGGCCTAGGGCTGGGTTTAGGGTTAGGGTTAGGCTTTGGGTTTAGGGTTAGGCTTTGGGTTTAGGGTTAGTGTTAGAGTCAGGGTTTGATTTACGGTTAGGGTTAGGGTTAAGTTTAGCGTTACTCTTAGGTTTAGGGTTAGAAGAGGTTCACAGTTAGGGTTAGGTTTAGGGGTTACAGTTAGGGTTAGGGTTAGGTTTAGGGTTAGGGTTTGGTTTAGGGTTAGGATTAGGGTTAGGGTTAGGTTTATGGTTCAGGTTTGGTTTAGGGTTAGTATTAGGGTTATGGTTAGGAATTTTGGTTAGGGTTACGGTTAGGGTTAGAGGCTAGGGTTAGGGTTAGCGTTACTCTTAATTTTACGGTTAGAAAAGGATTAGGGTTAGGGTTAGGGTTAGCTTTAGGGTTTCGTTTAGGGCTAGGGCTAGGGTTAGGGTTAGCATTACTCTTAGATTTAGGGTTAGAAAATGTTTAGGGTTAGGGGTTACGGTTAGGGATAGGGTTAGCGTTAGTTTTAGTGTTAGGGTTAGCTTTAGGGGTAGAGTTAGGGGTAGGTGTGGGGTTAGGGGTAGGGGTAGGGGGTAGAGTTAGGTTTAGGGTTAGGGTTAGGTTAGGGGTTAGGATTAGGGTTAGGGGTTAGGGTAAGCGTTAGGCTTAGGGTTAGGGTTAGGGGTTAGGGTTAGGGTTAGTGTTAGGGTTAGGGTGAGGTTTAGGGGTTAGAGTTAGGGTTAGGGCTTAGGGGTGGGCGTGAGGGTAGGCGTAGGGGTAGTGGTAGGGGTAGGGGTAGAGGTAGGGATAGGGTTAGGATTAGGGTTAGGGTTAGATTTAGGGTTCGGTAAGGGTAAGGGTTTGGTTTAGCGTTAGGATTAGGGTTAGTGTTAGTGTTAGCGTTACTCTTAGTTTTAGGGTTAGAAGAGGTTTAGGGTTAGGGTTAGGGTTAGTGGTGAGGGTTAGGGTTAGGGTTAGGTTTAGGGTTAGGGTTTGGTTTAGGGTTAGATTTAGGGTTCAGGGTAGGGTAAGGTTTGGTTTAGCGTTAGGGTTAGGATTAGTGTTAGTGTTAGCGTTACTGTTAGTTTTAGGGTTAAAAGAGGTTTAGGATTAGGGTTAGGATTACTGGTTAGGATTAGGGTTCGGGTTAGGATTGGGATAGGGGTTAGGGTTATGGTTTGGGTTAGGGTTAAGGTTAGGACTGGGGTTGGCTTTAGGGTTAGGGTTAGAGTTAGGGTTAGGTTTATGGTTCGAGCTAGGGATAGTTTTAGGACTAGGGCTAGGGCTAGGGCTAGGGTTAGGGTTAGGGTTAGGGGTTAGGGGTTAGGAT
>CAKJTW010000240.1:30000-127500 GCA_917880005.1 Nanger dama | reverse complement strand
GGTTAGTGTCAGGGTTAGGGTTTGGTTTAGGGTTAGGGTTAGGGTTAGGGTTCGGGCTCGGGATTGTTTTAGGACTAGGGGAAGTGCTAGGTCTAGGGCTAGGGCTAGGGCTAGGGCTAGGGTTAGGGTTAGTGTTTAGTGTTATGGTTATGGTTAGAGTTAAGGGTAGGATTAGGGTTAGGGGTTTGGTTAGGGTTAGGGTTAGGGTTAGGGGTCAGGGTTAGGATTAGGGGTTAGGATTAGAGTTAGGGTTACGGGTTAGGGTTAGGGTTAGGGATTAGGGTTAAGGTTAGGGTTAGGGTTAGAGTTAGGACTAGGGATAGGGTTAGAGCTAGGAGTAGGGCTTGGGCTAGGGTTTAGGTTAAGTTTAGGATTAGGGTAGGGTTAGGGTTGGGGTTGGGGTTAGGGGTTAGGGTTAGGGTTAAGGTTAGGGCTAAGGCTAGGGTTAGAGCTAGGGCTAGTACTTGGGCTAGGGCTACGGCTAGGGGCTAGGATTAGGGTAAGAGTTAGGTTTTAGGGTTAGAGTTAGGGTTAGAATTAGGGTTAAGCTTTTAGGGTTTAGGTTTAGCATTAGGGTTAGAGTTAGGGTTAGGGCAGAGTTAGTTTTAGGGTTAGAGTTTAGAGTTAGAGTTAGTGTTAGAGTTTAGGGTTATGGTTAGGATTAGTGTTAGGGTAAGGGTTACTCTTAGGGTTAGGATTTAGGGTTAGGGTTATGTTTATGGTTATGGTTAGAGTTAGGGTTAAGGTTAGGGTTACGGGTTAGGGTTAGGGGTTAGGGTTAGGGTTAGTGTTAGGGTTATGGTTAGGGTTGGGTTAGGGTTAATGTTGTGGTTGGGGTTAGGGTTAGGTTTAGGGTTAGCATTACTGTTAGGGTTTAGGTTTAGGGTTAGGTTTAGGAAAGGGTTAGGGTTAGTGTTAGGATTTAGGGTTAGGATTAGGGTTAGTGTTAGTATAGGTGATTATGGTGAGGGCTAGCGTTAGAGTTAGGGTTGTGTTAGCATTAGGGTTAGGGTAAGTGTTTAGAGTTAGGGTTAGGTTTAGGGTTTAGGGATAGGGTCAGGTTTATGGTTAGGGTTAGGGTTGTGTTAGGGTTAGGGTTACGGGCTGGGCAAGGGGTAGGAGTGCGGTTTGGGTGTAGGGTGAGGGTTAGGGTTAGTGATAAGTTTGGGTTAGCGTTTGGGTTAGGGTTAAGGTTAGGGTATGGAGTTTAGTGTTAGGGTTTAAGTTTAGGGTTTAGGGTTAGGGTTAGGGTTAGGGATAGGGATAGGGTAAGGGCTGGTGCTAGGGCTAGGGTTACGGCTAGTGCTAAGGTTGGGGTTAGGGTTAGTATTTAGGGTTAGGGTTAGGGTTAGGTTTAGAATTAGGATTTAGGGTTAGGGTTAGGGTTAGGTTTAGCATTAGTGTTACGTTTTAGGGTTTAGGCTTAGGGCTAGGGTTAGGTTTAGGGTTAGGGTTAGGGATAGGTTAGGGCTAGGGTTAGGGGTTAGGGTTAGGGGTTAGGGTTACGGTTGGATTAGGGTTAGGGATAGGGTTAGTGTTAGGGTTAGGGTTAGGGTTAAGGTTAGGGTTTAGGCTTTATGGTTAGGATTAGGGTTAGTGTTAGGGCTAGGGATAGTGTTAGAGTTAGGGATAGTGCTAGGGCTAAGGTTAGGTTTAAGTTTAGGCTCGGGTTAGGGGTAGGGTTAGGATTTCTGGTTAGGGTTAGGGTTTTGGTTATGGTTGGATTAGAGTTAGGGTTAGGGTTAGGGTGTAGAGTTTAGGGTTAAGGTTAGGGTTAGGGTTATGGTTTAGGGTTAGGGTTAGGTTTAGGTTTAGGATTTAGGGTTAGGGTAGGATAGGGTTAAGGTGTAGAGTTTATGGTTAAGGTTAGTGTTAGGCTTAGGCTTTAGGGTTAGGGTTAGCTTTAGAGGTTAGGGTTAGAGTTAGGGTTAAGGTTAGAGTTAGGGTTAAGGTTAATGTTAGATTTAGGGTTAGGGTTAGGGTTAGTGTTAGGGTTAGGGTTAGGTTTAGGGTTAGGATATGTTTAGGGTTAGGGTTGGGATTGGGGTTGGAGATAGGGTCAAGGGTTAGTGTTACTGTTAGGGTTAGTGTTAGAAGAAGTTTAGATTGATGGTTAGGGTTAGAATAGGGTTAGGGTTAAGTTTATGGTAGGATTAGGGTTAGATTGGGGTTTGGGTTAGGGTTAGGGTTATGGTTAGCTTACTGTTAGAGTTAAGGTTAGAAGAGGTTTAGGTTTAGGGTTAGGGTTAGAATAGGGTTAGGGTTAGATTTAGGGTATTAGGGTTACAGCTAGCGTTTAGGATTTTGGGTTAGGGATAGGTTAGTTTTAGGGTTAGGGTAGGGTTAGGACTAAGGTTTGGATTACAGTTAGGAATGAGTTAGGGTTAGGGTTAGTATTGGGGTAGGGTTAGGGCTAGGGCTAGGGTTAGGTTTTGGGTTTGTGTTTAGGGTTACGGGTAGGGAAGGGGAAGGGTTATGGCTTGAGGTTAGGTTTAGGGTTAGGTTTAGCGTTAGGGTTGGGTTAGGGTTAGGGTTAGGGTTTAGGGTTTAGGGTTAGGTTTAGCGTTAGGATTCCAATTAGGTTTAGTCTTTATGGTTAGGGTTAGCGTTATTGGTTAGGGATAGGGTTAGGATTAGTGTTAGGTTTAGGGTTAAGTTTAGGGTTATGGTATGGTTAGGGTTAGTGTTAGGGTTAGGGTGAAGAGTTTAGGGTTAGGGTTAGTGTTAGGGTGAGGTTTTAAGGGTTAGGGTTAGGGTTAGGGTTAGGATTAAGGTTAGTGTTAGATTTAGGGTTAGGGTTACGGTTAGTGTTTGTTTTAGTGTTAGGGTTAGGGTTGGGTTAAATGTTAGGTTTAGGGTTAGGTTTAGGGTTAGGGTATGTTTAGTGTTAGGGTTGGGGTTGGGGTTAGGGTTAGGGTTAGTGTTACAGTTAGGGTTAGGGTTAGAAGAAGTTAGATTTAGGTTTAGGGTTAGAATAGGGTTAGCATTAATGTTAGGGTAGGATTAGGATTAGAGTTGGGGTTTGGGTTAGGGTTAAGGTTATGGTTAGCTTTACTGTTAGGGTTAGGGTTAGAAGAGGTTTCGGTTTAGGGTTAGGGTTAGAATAGGGTTAGGGTTAGGTTTAGGGTATTAGAGTTACGGTTAGCATTTATGATTTAGGATTATGTTTAGGTGAGTGTTAGGCTTAGGGAGGGTTAGGGCTAAGGTTAGGGTTAGAGTTATCGTTGGGTTAGGGTTAGTATTGAGGTAGGGGTAGGGCTAGGGAGAGGCTTAGCGCTAGGGTTACGTTTAGGGTTTGGGGTTACTGTTACGGGTAGGAATAGGGAAGGGGTATGGCTTGGGGTAAGGGTTAGGGTTAGGGTGAGTGTTAGGGTTGAGTTAGCGTTAGTGTTATGGTTTAGGGTTTAGGTTTAGGGTTAGGGTTAGGGTTCTGGTTAGGCTTAGGTTTTATGGTTAGGGTTAGCATTATTGTTTATGGTTTGGGTTAGGTTGAAGATTAGTGTTAGGTTTAGGTTAAGTTAGGGTAGGGTAGGGTTAGGGTTAGGTTTAGGGTTAGGGTGTAGTGTTTGGGGTTAGAATTAGTGTTAGGGTTAGCTTTATTGGTTAGGGTTAGGGTTAAGGTTAGTTTAGATTTAGGGTTAGGGTTAGGGTTAGGGTTAGTGTTGGGGTTAGTGTTAGGATTAGGGTTAGATTTAGGGTTAGGGTAGGTTTACAGTTAGGGTTTGGGTTGGGGCAAGGGTTAGGGTTAGGGTTAGTTGTAGCGAACCTAATAGTAACGCTAACTTTAACCCGAAATCTAACCCCAACGCCAACCCTACCCTAATTCTACTCTAATCCTAACCGTAGCCCTAAGTCTAACTCTAACCCTAACCTTAAATTTAACCCTAACACATAATCTAAGCCTAAACTTTTCCCTAACCCAAACCCTAACCCTAATCCCTAACCCTAACTTTAACCCTAACAATATCCCTAACACTAACCCCTAACCCTATCCCTACTCTTAATTCTAAATTTAACCATAACACTAAACCCTAACCCTAACCCTAGCCCTAGCTCCATCCCTATCTCTAGCCCTCGCACTAGCCCTGGTCCTAAACTTATACCTAGCCCAAACCATAACCCCAACCCTAACCCTAAAACAAACCCTAAACCTAACCCTAACCCTAACCAAAATCCCTAACCCTAACCCTAACACTAACACTAACCCCTAACCCTAAACCTAACACTCACTCTAACCCTAAACCTAAACCAACCCTATTCCTAACCCTAAACCCTAACCCTAAACCCTAACCTTAACCCTAATCCTAAACCTAACCATAACACCAACCCTATCAATAACCATAACCCCAGCCCTAACCCTAACACCAACCCCAACCCTAACCCTAACCCAACCCTAACCCTGAACTTAACCCATAACCCAACCCTAACCCTAACACCAACCCCAACTCTAAACCCAACCGCAATCCCAACCCTAACCCCTACCCCAATCACTACCCTAAACCTAACCTCAAACCTAACCACAACCCCAACCCCTAACCCTAAACCTAGTCCCTAACCCTAACCCTAACAATAACACTAACCCTAACCATAACCGTAACCGCTAACCCTAACCCTAACCCTAAACCTAACACTAACACCAATCCTAACCATAACCATAACTCCAGCCCTAACCCTAACACCAACCACAACCCTAACCCTAACCCAAAACCTAACCCTGAACTTAACCCATACCCCAACACTAACGCTAAAACCAACCCCAACCGTAAACCCAACCACAATCCCAACCATAACTCTAACCCCAATCACAACCCTAAATCTAACCTCAAACCTGACCCCAACCCCAAACCTAACCTCAACCCTAAGCCTAAAGCTAATCACTAACCCTAACCCTAACCCCTAACCCCAATCAGTAACACTAACCCCAACCGGGTTAGGTGTTAGGGTTAGGGTTAGGGTTAGGGTTAGGGATAGCGTTACTCTTAAGTTTAGAGTTAGAAGAGGTTTAGGGTTAGGGTTAGGGTTAGGGTTACGGATTTTGGTGAGGGTTAGGGTTAGGGTTAGCGTTACTCTTAGGTTTAGGTTTAGAAGAGGTTTAGGGTTAGGATTAGGGTTAGGGTTAGGGTTAGGGGGTTTTGGTTAGGGTTAGGGTTACGGTTAGGGGTGAGAGTTAGGGTCAGGGATTAGGTTTAGGGTTAAGGTTAAGGGTTAGGGCTAGGGTTAGGGTTAGGGTTTGGGATTAGGGTTAGGGATAGCGTTAGGGTTAGGGTTGAGGTTGGGTTTAGGGTTGAGGTTGGGGTTAGGGTTGGGATTGGGTCGGTGTTAGGTTTCGGATTGTGGTTGGGTTTAGGGTTGGGATTGGAGTTAGGGTTAGGGTTGGGGTTAGGGATAGGGTTAGGTTTGGGGTTAGGGTTAGGTTTGGGGTTGGGGTTATGTTTAGGGTTGGGGTTATGGTTTGGGTTAGGGTTGGTGTTAGGGTTAGGTTTATGGTTAGGGTTTAGGGTTAGGTTTAGAGTTAGCTTTAGGGTTAGGGTTAGGGATAGTGTTAGGGTTAAGATTAGGGTTAGGAATTACGGTTAGGGTTCGCGTTAGGGTTTAGGCTTAGGGTTAGGAAAAGAACATAGGCTTACGATATGTGTTAGGGTTAAAGATAGGGTAAGGCTTAGAGTTAGGCCTAGGGCTAGGGTTAGGGTTAGTGTAGGGTTAGGGTTAGCGTTAGTGTTAGGGTTAGGGTTTTGGTTAGGGTTATGGTTAGGGTTAGGGTTAGGGGTTAGGGTGAGGGTGAGGGGTTAGGGTTAGTGTTAGGGATTAGGGTTAGGGGTATGGTTAGAGTAAGCATTGAGGTTGGGGTTAGGGTTGTGATTGTGTTTGGGGTAAGTGTTGGTATTGTGGTTGGGTATAGGGTTCAGGTTGGGTTTAGAATCAGGGTTGGGTTTAGGGTTGGGGTTAGGGTTGGTGTTGGGGTTAGGGTTAAGTTTAGGGTTAGTGTTAGGTTTAGGGTTAGGGTTAGGGTTTAGGGTTAGAGTTAGAGTTAGGGTAAGAGTTTGGGTTAGGGTTAAGGTTAGGGTTAGGAATTAGGGTTAGGATTAGGGTTAGAGTTAGTGTTAGGGTTAGGGTTAGTGGTTAGTGTAAGTGCTAAGGTTAGGGGTTTTTGTTAGGGTTAGGGTACGGGGTTTGGTTTAGGGTTAGGTTTAGGGTTATTGTAAGGGTTATGTTTCAGGCTAAGGGTAGGTTTAGAAATAGGGCTAGTGCTAGGTCTAGGGATAGGGATAGTGCTAGGGCTAGGGTTAGGGTTAGTGTTTAGTGTTATGGTCAGGGTTAGAGTTAAGGGTAGGGATAGGGTTAGGGGTTAGGGTTAGGGTTAGGGATAGTGTTAGAGTTAAGGTTAGGCTTAGGGATTAATGATAGGGTTAGGGTTAGGGTTTAGGGTTAGGATTAGGGAAAGAGTTTTGGCTTAGGATATGTGTTAGGGTTAAAGTTAGGGTTAAGGTTAGAGTTAGACCTAGGGCTAGTGTTAGGGTTAGGGTTAGGGGTTAGGGTTAGGGTTTAGGGTTAGGGTTAGTGTTTAAGGTTAGGGTTAGGGTTAGGGTTAGGGTTTGGTTTAGGGTTAGGTTTAGGGTTTAGGGTTAGAGTTAGGATTAGAGTTAGTGTTAGGGTTAGGGGTTAGGGTTAGGGTTAGGGTTAGGGGTTTTGGTTAGGGTCAGGGTTAGGGTTAGGGTTTGGTTTTGGTTTAGAGTTAGAGTTAGGGTTAGTGTAAGGGTTATGGTTCGGGCTAGGAATAATTTTAGGACTAGGGCTAGTGCTAGGTCTAGGGATAGGGCTAGTGCTAGGGCTAGGGTTCGGGCTCGTGCTTAGTGTTTTGTTTGGGTTAGAGTTAAGGGTAGGGATAGGGTTAGGGTCAGGGATAGTGTTAGGGTTAAGGTTAGGGTTAGGGATTAATGTTAGGGTTAGGGTTAGGGTTTAGGGTTCAAGTTAGGGAAAGAGTTTAGTCTTAGGATATGTGTTAGGGTTAAAGTTAGGATTAAGGTTAGAGTTAGACCTAGGGCTAGGGTTACGGTTAGGGGTTAGGGTTAGGGTTAGGGTTAGGGTTAGCATTACTCTTAGGTTTAGAGTTCGAAGAGGTTTAGGGTTAGGGTTAGGGTTAGGTTTAGTGGTTTTGATTAGGGTTAGATTTAGGGTTAGGTTTTGGTTTAGGTTTAGAGTTAGGGTTAGGGTTTGGTTTAGGATTTGGTTTAGTGTTAGGGTTAGGGTTAGAGTTAGCATTACTATTAGGTTTAGGGTTAGAAGAGGTTTAGGGTTAGGGTTAGGGTTAGGGTTAGAGTTATGGTTAGGGTATGGGTTGGGGTTAAAGTTTGGTTAGGGGTTTTGGTTAGGGTTACCGTTAGGGTTAGGGTTTGGTTTAGGGTTAGGTTTAGAGTTATGGTTCTGCCTCGGGATTGGTTTAGGACTAGGGCTAGTGCTAGGTCTAGGGCTAGGGCTAGGGCTTGGGTTAGTTAGTGTTTAGTGTTATGGTTAGGGTTAGAGTTAAGTTTAGGGATAGGGTTAGGGGTTAGGGATAGGGTTAGGGATAGTGTTAGGGTTAAGGTTAGGGTTAGGGATTAGGGTTAGAGTTAGGGTTAGGGTTAGGTTAGGTTTAGGGTAAGGTTATGGTTAGTGTTAGTATTGGTGGTTACGGTTACTGTTAGCATTAGTGTTAGGGTTGTGTTAGCATTAGGATTAGGGTTAGTGTTTAGAATTAGGGTTAGGGTTAGGGTTTAGGGTTTAGGGATAGGGTTAAGGTTATGGTTAGGCTTAGGGTTGTGTTAGGGTTAGGGTTACGGGTAAGGTAAGCGGTAGGTGTACGGTTTGGGTGTATGGTTAAGGTTAGTGTTAGGGATAGGGATAGGTTCGGGTTAAGGTTAGGGTATAGGATATACGGTTTAGGGTTTGGGTTAGGGTTAGGGTTTAGGGTTTAGAGTTAAAATTAGGGTTAGGGTTAAGTTTAGGGCTAGGGCTAGGGTTAGGGCAAGGGCTAGTACTAGGGCTAGGGCTACAGCTAGGGCTAAGGTTAGGGTTAGGGTTAGTGTTTTGGGTTAGGGTTAGGGTTTAGGGTTAGGTTTAGGTTTATGGTTAGGGTTAGGGTTTTTAGGATTAGGGTTACAGGTAGGGTATGGGGTAGGGGTACGGTTTCAGTGTAGGGTTAGGGTTAGGGTTGGGATAGGGTTGGGTTTGCATTTGGGTTAGGGTTAAAGTTAGGGTATACGGTTTAGGGTTAGGGTTAGTGTTACAGTTTAGGGTTTAGGGTTATGGTTAGGGTTTAGGGTTTAGGGTTAGGGTTAGGGTTAGGGCTAGGGCTAGGGCTAGGGTAAGGGCTAGTGCTAGGACTAGGGCTATGGCAAGTGCTAAGGTTAGGGTTAGGGTTAGTGTTTCTGGTTAGGGTTAGGTTTAGGTTTAGGATTTAGGGTTAGGTTTAGGGTTAGGGTAAGCGTTAGTGTTAGGTTTTCGGGTTTAGGCTTAGGGTTAAGGTTAGGGTTAGGGTTAGGTTTAGGGCTATGGATAGGGTTACAGCTAGGGTTAGGTTTAGGGTTAGGGGTTAGGGTTTTGTGTAGGGGTAGGAGTAGGGGTAGGGGAAGCGGTATGGCTAGGGGTTAGGGTTAGGGTTTGGGTTAGGGTTGGGTTAGTGTTAGGGTTAAGGTTAGGGTTTAGGGTTTAGGGTTTAGGGTTAGGGTTGCGATTAGGGTTAGGGTTAGGGCTAGGAATAGGGTTAGAGCTAGAGATAGTGCTAGGGCTAGGGTTAGGTTTAAGGGTAAGGTTAGGATTAGGGTTCGGGGTAGGGGTGCGGTTAGGACTTCTGGTTAGGTTTAGTGTTAGGGTTATGGTTGGATTAGTATTAGGGTTAGGGTTAGGTTTATGGTGTAGAGTTTAGGGTTAAGGTTAGTGTTAGGGTTAGGGTTTAGGGTTAGGGTTCAGTTTAGGTTTAGGATTTAAGGTTAGGGTTAGGGTTAGTGTTAGTGTTAGGTTTTAGGGTTAGAGTTAGCGTTAAGGATTAGGGTTAGGGTTAGGATAAAGGTTAGTTTCAGATTTAGGGTAAGGTTAGGGTAAGTGTTAGTGTTAGGGTTAGGGTTGGGCTTAGTGTTAGGGTTAGGGTTAGGTTTATGGTTAGGGTATTTTTAGGGTTAGGGTTGGGGTTGGGTTTAGGTTTAGGGCTAGGGTTAGTGTTACTGTTAGGGTTATGGTTAGAAGAAGTTTAGATTTAGGGTTAGGGTTAGGGTTAGTGCTAGGGCTAGGGATAGGGTAAGGGCTGAGAGCTAGGGCTAGGGCTATGGCTAGTGCTAAGGTTAGGGTTTAGGTTTAGGGTTAGGTTTAGGTTTAGGATTTAGGGTTAGGGTTAGGGCTAGCGTTAGTGATAGGATTTAGGGTTTAGGCTTAGGGTTAGGCTTAGGGTTAGGGATAGGGATAAGGTTAGGGCTACTATTAGGGTTAGGGTTAGGGGTTACGCTTATGTGTAGGGGTAGGGGTAGGAGGAGTAGGGAAAGCGGTATGGCTAGGGATTGGGGTTAGGGTTAGGGTTACGGTTACGGTTAAGTTTAGGTTTTAGGGTTTACGGTTAGGGTTTACGTTAGTGTTAGGGCTAGGGATAGAGTTAGAGCTAGGTATAGTGCTAGGGCTAGGTTAGGGTTAAGTTTAGGGTTAGGGTTGGGGTAGGGATAGGGTTAGGACTTCTGGTTAGGTTAGGGTTAGGGTTATGGTTGGATTAGAGTTGTGGATAGGGTTAGTGTGTAGAGTTTAGGGTTAAAGATAGTGTTAGGGTTAGGGTTTAGGGTTAGGGTTAGATTTAGGTTTAGGATTTAAGGTTAGGATTAGCGTTAGGGTGTAGAGTTTAGGGTTAGGGTTAGTATTAGTATTAGGCTTTAGGATTAGGGTTAGCATTAGGGGTTAGGCTTAGGTTTAGGGTTAAGGTTAGTTTTAGATTTAGGGTTAAGGTTAGGGATAGTGTTATTGTTAGTGTTAGGGTTAGGGTTGGGCTTAGTGTTAGGGTTAGGGTCAGGTTTAGGGTTAGGGTTAGGTTAGGGTTAGGGTAGGGTTAGGACTAAAGTTAGGGTTAGAGTTAGGGTTGGGTTAGGGTTAGTATAGGGGCAGGGTTAGGGCTAGGGATAGGGTTAGGGTTTGAGGTTAGGGTTACGGTTAGGGATAGGGAAAGGGTTATGGTTTGGGGTTAGGGTTAGGGTTAGGGTTGGGTTAGTGTTAGGTTAGGTTTAGAGTTAGAGTTAGGGCAGGGTTAGGTTTAGGCTTAGGGTTTAGTGTTATGGTTAGTGTTAGAGTATATGGTTAGTGTTAGGATTAGTGTTAGGGTTAGGGTTACTCTTAAGGTTAGGAGTTAGCTTTAGGGTTATGTTTACGGTTATGGTTAAGGTTACGGTTACGGTTAGGGTTAGGGGTTAGGGTTAGGTTTAGGGTGAGAGATAGAGTTTAGTGTTAGGGTTTTCTTAGTGTTATGGTTAGGGTTGGGTCTGGGTTATTGTTGGGGTTGGGGTTAGGGTTAGGTTTAGGGTTAGCGTTACTGTTAGGGTTAGGGTTAGAAGAGGTTTAGGTTTAGGGTTAGGTTTAGAATAAGGTTAGGGTTAGGTTAAGGTTCAGGATTAGCATTAGGTTTAGTGTTAGTATTGGTGGTTATGGTTAGGGTTAGCGTTAGTGTTAGGGTTGTGTTAGCATTAGGGTTAGGGTAAATGCTTAGAGTTAGGGTTAGGTTTAGGGTTTAGAGTTTAGGGATAGGGTTAGGGTTATTATTTAGGTTAGGGTTGTATTAGGGTTAGGGTTACTTGTAGGATAAGGGTTAAGGGTGCAGTTTGGGTGTAGGGTGAGCTTTAGGGTTAGGGATAGATTTGGGTTAGCATTTGGGTTAGGGTTAAGGTTAGAGTATAGGGTTTAGGGTTAGGGTTGGGGTTAGGGTTTAAGGTTTAGGATTAGGGTGAGGGTTAGGGTTAAGGCTAGGGCTAGGGATAGCGTAAGGACAAGTGCTAGGGCTAGGGATACGGCTAGTGCTAAGATTAGGGTTAGGGTTAGTGTTTAGGTTTAGGGTTAGGTTTACGTTTAGGATTTAGGGTTTGGGTAGTGTTAGGGTTAGGGTTAGGGTTAGTGTTTAGGGTCAGATTGAGGGTTAGGGATCAGGGTTTTGGGAAAGGGTTAGGGTTAGGGTTAAGGGTAGGGTCAGGAATTGAGGTTAGGGTTACGGTTAGGGTTAGGGTTGGGTTAGCATTAGGGTTAGGGTTAATGCTAGGGCTAAATTCTAACCATTTCACTAACCTTAACCCAATCCTACCCTAACCCAAACCCCAACAGATACCCCTACACCTATCCCTACCCCTACACCTAACCCTAACCCTAAACCTTAAAACTTAACCCTAAACCTAACCCAACTCTAACCTTAACCCTAATCCTTACCCTCCCCTAGGCCTAACAATAACCCTAACTCTATCCCTATACCCTGAACCCTAACCGTAACCCTAACCCTAACCCAACCCTAACCCTAACACTACCCTTAACCCTACCCCTACCCCAACCCCCAACCCCTAACCCTAACACTAACCCTAAACACTAACCCTAACCCTAATCGTAATGCAAACCTAACACTAAACCTAACCCTAACCCCTAACCCTAACTCTAACCCTAACCCCAACCCCAACCCTAACCCTAACCATATCCTAATTATAACCTAACCCTAACCCAAACCCTATTCTAACCATAACCCTAAACCTAAGCATCTTCTAACTGTAATTCTAACAGTAACACTAACCCTAATCCTATCCCTAACCCCAACCCCAACCCTAAACCTAAACCAATCCTAAGCCAAAACATAACATTAATCGTAAACCTAACAGCAACCCTAAAACTAACACTAAACCTAACCCTAACCCTAACTCTAAAACCCTAACCCTAACCCTAACCCTAAACCCTAACCCTAACCCTAGTCTAGCCCTATCCCTACCCCAAGCACTCGCCATTGGCCTAAACCTATATTTAGGTCTAACCCTACCCCTAACCTTAACCCTAACACTAAACCCTAAACCCTAAACTCTAACCCTAAAACTAACCCTAACCCTAACCCAAACCTAACCCAAAATCTAACCCAAATCCACAACCCATAAGCCTACACTTACCCCTACCCCTAGCCCTAACCCTAACCAAAACCTAACCCTAACACTAATGCTAACCCTAACACTAACCCTAACCCTAACACTAACCCTAAACCTAATCCTAACGCTAACTCTAACCCGAACCCTAACACTAACCCTAACACTAACACTAACCCTATCACTAACCTTAACCCTAAACCCCAACCCTAACCCTAAACCTAAACCCTAACCTTAACCCTGACCCTAGCCTAGCCCTAGCCATAGCCCTAACATTATCCCTAGGCCTAAGCCTATCCTTAGACTTAACCCTGCCCCTACCCTTAACCCTAACCCTAAACCCTAAATCCTAACCCTAAAAACCCTAACCCTAACCCAACTCTAACCCAAACCCTAACCCTAACCCCAACGCATACTCCTGACCTTACCCCTACTCCTAACCCTAACCCTTACCAAATCCTAACCCAAACACTAACGCTAACCTTAATACTAACCTTATCCCTAACCCTACCCCTAAACATAATCCTAACCCTAACCCTAACCCCAATCCTAACACTAACTCTAACCCTAACCTTTACCCTATCCCTAAACCTTAACCCTAACCCTAACCCTAACCTTAAACACTAACCCTAACCCTAACCATAACCCAAAGCTAACCCTAACCCTAGCACCTAACGCTAACCCTAACCCTAACCCCAACCCCAACACTAACCCTAACTGTACTTTACTCTAACCTAACCCTAACCCTAACCCTATTTTAGCCCTAACCCTAAACCTAAATGTCTTCTAATCCTAACCCTAACAGTAACGCTAACCCTAATCCTATCCCTATACCAAAACCCAACCCTAAACCCTAATGCTAACCCTAACCCTAACCCTAAACCCTAACCCTAACTCTAACCCCTAGCCCTAGCCTTAGCCCTATCCATAGCCCTAGCACTAGCACTGGCCCTGGGCCCAACCCTATCCTTAAGCCTAACCCTACCCCTACCATAATGCTAACCCTAAACCCTAACCCTAAAACTAACCCTAACACTAAACCAACCCTAACCCTAACCCTAAACCTAACCCCCAACCCAAACCCTTACCCTTACCCCTACCCCTACACCTAACCTTAACCAAACCCTAACCCTAAGCCTAAGGCTAACGCTAACACTCACCCTAACCCTAACCCCAACCCTAACACTAACCTTAAAATTAACACTAAACCTAACACTAACCCTAACACTAAACACTAACCCTAACCCTAAACCCTAACCCTAACCCTAACTCTAAAACCTAACCCTAACACTAACCCTAACCCTAACTCCAACACATACCCCTACCCCTACCCCTATCTCCTAAACCTAATCTTAACCCTATCCCTAAACCCTATTCCCTAACCCTAACCCTAAACACTAACCCTCACCCTAACCATAGCCCAAACCTAATCATAACACTAACCCTAACCCCTAACCCTAACCCTATCCTTAAACCATAATCTCTAACCATACCCTAACCCTAAACCTAACCATAACCCTAACCCTGAACAATAACCCTTACAGTAATCCTAGCCCTAGTCCTAGCCGTAGCCTTAGCACTAGCCCTAGCCCTAAAGCTCTCCCTAGCCCTAAACCTAACCCTAACCCTCTCCCTAAATCCTGTACCCTAACCCTAACCCAACCCTAACCCTAACCTTAACACAAACCCCAACACATACCCCAACCTCTAACACTACCCATAACACTAACCCCTAACTCTAACCTTGAGCCAAATCCTAACCCTAAACCCTAACCCTAAAACTTAAACCTTAACCCTATCCGTAACCTAAGTCTAAACCTAACCCTACGTAACCCTAAAACTAACCATAACCCTAAACCTGAACCCTAACCCTAACACTAACCCTAGCCCTAGCCCTAGCACTATCCCTAGACCTAACCCTCTCCCTAGCCCTAACCCAAACCCTAACCCTAACCATAAACCTAAACATAACCCTAACCCTAACCCTAACCTAACCCTAACCTTACCCTAACCCAAACCTCAACACATACCCCTACATCTAACCCTACCCCAAACCCTAACCCCTAACCCTAACCCTGACCAAAACCCTGACCCTAAACCCTAACCCTAACACTAACCCTAAAACTTAAACCTTAAACCTAATGCTATCCCAATTCTAACCCTAACCCTAACCCTATCCCTTACATTAACTCTATCACTAAACACTAAACCCTAATGGTAACCTTACTTCTAAACACGAACCCTAACCCAAATCCTTACAAACCCTAAACCTAACCATAAACCTAACCTCAACCCATTCCCCTACCCCTACCCTGAACCCAAACAGTAACCACTAACCTAACCCTAACCCCTAACACTAACACAAGTCTTAACCTTAACCCTAAAACCTAACCGTAAAACGAACCCTAACCTTAACCCTAACCCTAACCCTAAACGTAACTCTAACCTTAACCCTAACCCTAACTGTAACCCTAACCCTATCCCTAACCCTATCCCAAACCCTCACTCGTCTAAACCTAACCCTAAACCTACCCCTACCCTAACACTATCCATACCCCTAACCCTAACCCAACCCTAAACCTGACCTCAACCCTAACCCTAACTTGTCCAACCCTTAACTTACCACTAATCCTATGACTAACCCTAACCCTAACCCTATCACTAAACCCTAATCCCTAACCGTAACCCTAACCCTATTCTAACCCTAAACCTAAACCGAAACCTCTTCTAACCCTAACCCTAACCATACCCTAACCCTAACCCTAAACCTAACCCTTATCCTATCCCTAACCCCAACACCAATGTTAAACCTAAACCTCACCTAACCCTAAACCTAACCCTAAGCCTAACCCTAACTTTAAGCCTAAACCTAACTTTAATCCTAACCCTAACACTAACACTAACCCTAACAATAACCCTAAACCCTAACCCTAAACCTAACCCTAACCCTCACATTAACCCTAACCCTAAACCCTAACCCTAACTCTAACCCTAAAACTAACCCTAATTCTAATACTAACCCTAAATTCTAACCCTTTCACTAGCCTTAACCCAATCCTAACCCTAACCCTAACTCCAACCCATACCCCTACTCCTAACCCCTAAACCTAACCCTAGCCCCTAATCCTAACACTAAACTTAAACCTAACACTAAACCCTAACCCTAACCCTATCCCTAACCTAACCCTAACCCTAATACCCTAAACCTAACCCTAACTTTATTCTAACGCTAATCCTAAACCTAAACCTCTTCTACACTCAACCTAACAGTAACTCTAACCTTAACCCTAACCCTAACACCAAACCCAACCCTAACCCTAAACCCTAACACTAACACTAATCCTAAACCCTAACCCTTAAACTAACCATAGCCAGAGACCTAGCCCTAGCCCTAGCCCTAGCCCCAGCCCAGGCTAGCCCTAGCCCTAATCCTAACCCTAACCCTTACACTAACCCAAACCCTTACACTAACCCTAAACCAAGCCCAATCCCTAGACCTAGCCCTAGCCCTAACCCTAACCCTTACCCTAAGCCTAAACACTAAACCCTAAACCTAACCCAAACCTAACTCTAAACCTAACACTAAATAAAACATCAACCTCTACCCAACCCATACCCTTAACCCTAACCCAACCCTAACCCTAAGCTTAACCTTATCCCTTACTGTAACTCTATCACTAAACCCTAAACTCTAACACTAACACTAACTCTAACCCTAAACACTAACCCTAACCCTAATCCTTACCCAACCCTAAACCTAACCATAATCCTAACCCCAACCCATTCCCCTACCCCTACCCATACACCGAAACCTAACCCCAAACCCTAACCTAACCATAACCCTAACCATAACCCCTACCCCTAACACAAACCTTAACACTAACCCTAAAACCTAACCCTAACACTAACCCTAAACCCTAATCCTAACCCTAAACCTAATCATAACCCTTAACCCTAACCTTAACCCTAAACCTAACCCTAACCCTAACTCTAACCCTAAACCTAACCGTAACCCTAACACTATCCCTAACCCTAACTCTAACACTAATTCGTCTAAACCTAATCCTAAACTTACCCCTACCACTAAACTTATCCCTACCACTACCCCTAACCCAACCCTAACCCTAACCCTAACCACAACACCTAAGCCTACCTCTAATCTTAACCCTAACCCTAAACCTAAACCTCTTCGAATCCTAACCCTAACAGTAATGCCTACCCTAATCCTATCCCTAAATCCAACCCCAACCCTAAACCTAAACCTAACCTCAACCCTAGCCATAATCCTAACACTAACACTAAATATGACCCTAACCCTAACATTAAATCCTAACCATAACCCTAACCTTAAACCCTAACCCTAACACTAATCCTAACCCTAACCCCAACCTAATAACCCTAACCCTAATCCCTAACCCTAACACTAACCCTAACCCAATCCTAACCCTAAATCTAACTCCAACCCATACCCGTACCCCAACCCCTAACCCCTAACCCTTAACCCTAACACTAACCCTATCCTTAAACCCTAATCCCTAACCCTAACCCTAACCATAACCCTAACCCTAACCCTAAACCCTAACCCTAACCCTAACCATAACCGTAACCCTAACCCTAACCCAAAACCCTAAACCTAACCATAAATCTAAACGTAACTCTAACTCTAAACCTAACCGTAACCAAGCCTTACCCTAACACTAACCCTTACCCTAAGTCGTCTAATCCTAACCCTAAACCTACCCCTACCCCTAACCCTATTTCTACCCCTAACCCTAACCCAACCCTAACCCAACCCTAACCCTAAATCGTCTAACCCTAACACTAAACCTACGCCTAACCCTAAAGCTACCCCTAATCCTAACACTAACCCTAACCCTAACACTAAACCCTCATACCTAACCCTGACCCTAACCCTAAACACTAACCCTAACGTTAACTATAACCCAAACCTAACCCTAAACCTAACCCCTAACCCCTAACGTTAACGCTAACCTTAACCCCAACACCAACCCTAATCTTAACCATACCCTAACTCTAACCTAACCCTAACCCTAAGCCTCTTCTAACCCTAACCCTAAACCTAAACCTCTTCTAACCCTAACTCTAGCAGTAATGCTAATCCTAATCCTATCTCTAACCCCAACTCCAACCCTAAACCTAAACCTACACTAAGCCTAAACCTAAACCTAACCATAAACCTAACCCCAACCCTAACCCTAACACTAACACTTACCCTATCCCTAACTCTAAAAACTAACCCTAACCCTAAACCTAAACCCTAACCCTAACCCTAAATCTAGTCTAGCCCTAGCCCTACCCCCTATCACTAGCCCTTGCCCTAACCGTATCCTAGGTCTAACCCTACCCCTACCCTTAACCCTAAACCTAAACCCTAAACTCTAACCCTAAAACTAACCTTAACACTAACCCTACCCTAACCCGAAACCTAAACCTAAATGCAAACCATACACCTACCCTTACCCCTACCCCTACCCCTAACCCTAACAAAACCCTAACACTAACCCGAACCCTAACACTAACCCTAAACCTAATCCTAACCCTAACCCTAACCCAACCCTAACACTAACCCTAACACTAACGCAAACCCTATCCCTAACTGTAACCCTAAACCCTAACCCTAACACTAACCCTAACCCTAACCACAACCCCAACCCCTAACCCTAACCCTAACCCTAACCCTAACACTAACCCCAACCCCAACACTAACCCTAACCGTACCGTATTCTAACCTAACCCTAACCCTATTCTAACCCTAACCCTAAACCTAAACCTCTTCTAACCCTATCCCTAACAGTAACGCTAACCCTAATCATATCCCTAACCCCAACCCCAACCTAAACCTAAACCTACCATAACCCTAAACCTAACCCTAACACTAACAGTAACCCTAACTCTAACCATAATTCTAAAACCTAACCTTAACCCTAATCCTAACCCATAACCGTAGTATTAGCCCTAGCCCTAGCCCTAGCCTTAGCACTCAGCCCTAGGCCTAACAGTATCCTTAGGCCTAACCCTACCCTTACACTTAACCCTAACCCTAAACCCTAAACCCTAACCCTAAAACTAACCCTAACCCTAACCCAATCCTAACCCTAACCCCAACCCATACCCCTACTCTTACCCCTGCCCCTACACCTAACCGTAATCAAACCCTAACCCTAACCCTAATGCTAACCTTAACACTAACCCTAAACCTAATCCTAACCCTAACTCTAACTCCAACCCTAACATTAACCCTAACCTTAACACTAACCCTACCCCAACCCTAACCAAACCGTAACCTTAACCCTAAACGCTAACCCTAACACTAACCCTAATCCTAACCCTAACACAAAACTTAATCCTAACCCTAACCCTAACCCTAACACTTACCCTAACCCTAAAACCTAACCCTTACCCTAACCCTAACCCTAACCTCACCCTAACCCTATCCCTAAACCCTAACCCTAAAACTAACCCTAAACCAATCCTAAACCTAAACCTAAGTCCACCCCATACACCTACCCCTACACCTATCACCTAACCCTAACTCTAACCCATTTCCTATACCGTAATCCCTAACCCTAACACTAAAACTAACCCTAAACCAATCCTAAACCTAAAACTAAGTCCAACCCATACACCTACCCCTACACCTATCCCCTAACCCTAACCCTAATCCATTTCCTATACCGTAATCCATAACCCTAACCCTAAAACTAAACACTAACCTTAACCGTAACCATTACACAAAACTAATACTAACCCTAACCCTAACCACTAACCGTAACCCTAACCCTATCACTAAACTCTAATCCCTAACCCTACCCTAACCCTAAACCTAACCATAACCCTAACCCGAACCCTAACCCTAAACCCTAATCCTAACACTAACACTAACCCTATCCTAACCCTAACCTTAACTCAAACCCATACCCCTACCACTACCCCTATCCCCTAACTCTAACCCTAACCCTATCCCTAAACCCTAATCCCTAACCCTAACCCTAAACCTAAACACTAACCCTAACCCTAACCGTAACCCAAACCTAACCGTAACCCTAACCCTAACAACTAACTCTAACTCTAACCCTATGCCAAACCCCAACCCTAACCCTAACGTACCCTAACCCTAAAGGTAACCAAAACCTTAACACTGAACCCTAATTCTTACACTAACCCTAGCCCTAGCCCTAGCCCTAGCCCTAACCCTCTCCCTAGCCCTAACCCTAACACTAACCCTATCCCTAAACCATGAACCCTAACCCTAACCCTAACCAAACCCCAACACATACCCCTACCTCTAACCCTACCCCTAACCCTAACCCCCTAACCCTAACAATGACACAAACCCTAACCCTAACCCTGAACCCTAATCCTAACACTAACCCTAACCCAATCCTCACCCTAACCCTAACTCCAACCCAAGCCCCTACCCTTACCCCTATTCCCTAACACTAACCCTAATCCTATTCCTAAACCCTAATCCCTAACCCAAAACACTAACCCTAACCCTAACCATAACTCAAATCTAACCCTAACACTAACCCTAACCCTAAACCTTAAACCTTAACATTAACCCTAACCCAACTCTAACTCTAACCCTAACCATAAACCTATCTCTTACGCTAACTCTATCAATAAACCCTAAACCCTAACACTAACCCTCACGTTAAACACTAACCGTAACCCAAATTCTTACACCACCCTAAACCTAACTGTAACCCTAACCCAACCCATTCCGCTACTCCTACCCCCGAACCCGAACCGTAACCCCTAACCTAACCGTAACCCTAACCCCTAATTTTAACACAAGCCATAACTCTAACACTAAACCCTAACCCTAACACTAACCCTAACACTAACCTAACCTTAAACCTAACCTTAACCATAACCCTAAACCTAACCGTAACCCCAACCCTAATATTAACCCTAACACTAACACTAACCCTACACCTAACCCTAACCCTAAACCCTAACCCTAACCCTAACCCTAGCCTGACTCCAGCCATATCACTAGCACTAGCCCTAGGCCTAACCCTATCCTTAAGCCTAACCCTAACCCTACCCTTAACCCTAACCCTAAACCAAAAACCCTAACCCTAAAACTAATCCTAACCCTAACCCTAACCCTAGCCTGACTCCAGCCATATCACTAGCACTAGCCCTAGGCCTAACTCTATCCTTAAGCCTAACCCTAACCCTACCCTTAACCCTAACCCTAAACCAAAAACCCTAACCCTAAAACTAATCCTAACCCTAACCCAACCCTAAGCAAACCATAACCCTAACCCCAACCCATACCCCTACACTTACCCTTACCCCTAACCCTAACCAAACCCTAACCCTAACCCTAACGCTAACCCTAACCCTAACCCTAACCCTAACCCTAAACCTAATCCTAACCCCAAACTCAACCCTAACACTAACCCTAACCCCTAGCACTAACCCTATCCCTAACTCTAAACCCTAACCCTAACCCTAACCTAACAATAACCCTAACCCTAGTCTAGCCCTAGCCCTACCCCCTAGCACTAGACGTCGTCCTAACCCTATCCTTAGGTCTAACCCGACCCCTACCCTTAACCCTAAATCTAAACCCTAAACTCTAACCCTAAAATTAACCCTAACCCTACCGAAACCTAAACAAATACCTAACCCTAACCGCTAGCCATACCCCCTACACTTACCCCAACCCCTACCCCTAACTATACCCCAACCCTAACACTAACCCTAACCCTAACTCTATTTTAACCCTAGCCCTAAACCTAAACCTGCCCTAAACCAACACCTAACCCTAACCGCAACACATACACCTACCCTTACCCCTACCCCTACCCCAACCCTAACCAAAGCCTAACCCTAACCCTAATGCTAAACCTAACATTAACCCAAACATTAACATTAACCCTAAACCTAATCTTAACCCTAACCCCAACCCTAACACTAACCCTAAAACTAACCCTATCCCTAACCCTAACCCTAAACCCTAACCATAACCCTAACCGTAACCCTAACCCTAACCATAACTCGTCTAACCCAAACCCTAAACCTACACCTACCCCTAACCCTACCCCTATCCCTAACCCAAACACAACCCTAACCATAACCCTAGCCCGAACCCTAACCCTAACTCTCTAACAGTAACCCTAAAGCATTCCTAACCCTAAACGTACCCTTAATCCTAACCATAACCCTAGCCCTAACCCTAACCCTAAACCCTAATCCATAAACTTAACCCTAACCCTAACCGTAAACACTAACCCTAACCCTACCATAACCCATATCTAACCCTAACCCTAACCCTAACCATACCCTAACTGTAACCTAACTCTAACCCTATCCCTAACTCTAACCCTAACCCTAACCCTAACGTTAACCCTTACCCCAACCCTAACACTAACCCTAACCCTAACCCTAACCCTAAAACCTAACCCTAAACCTAAAATGTAACCCTAACCCTAACACTAACACTAACCCTAACCCTAACCCTAACCCTAAAACCTAACCCTAAACCTAAACTGTAACCCTAACCCTAATCACTAACCCTAACAGTATCTAAAACTTTGAAACCTAACCCTAACCATAACCCAACCCTAACCCTAACCCTAACCCAAACCACAACACATACAGATACCACTAACCCTGAACCTAATCCCTAACCCTAAACCTGACCAAAACCCTAACCCTAAACCCTAACCCTAACCCTAAACCTTAAACCATAACCCTAACCCTAACCCTAACCCAACTCTAACCCTAACCCTAACCCTAACTTTATCCCTTACCCTAACTTTATCACTAAACCCTAAACCCTAACACTTACCCTAACCCTAAACACTAACACTAACCCTAATTCTTATACAACAATAAAACTAACTGTAACCCTAACCCCAACCCATTCCCCTACCCCTACCCCCTACCCGAACCTTAACCATAACCGTAACCTCTAACCTAACCTTACCCTAACCCTAACACTAACCCATAACCCTAACCCTAACCCTAACCCTAATCCATAACCCTAACCTAACCCTAACCCCAAACCTAACACTAACTGTACCCTAACCCTAACACTAACCCTAATCCTATGGTAACCGTAACCCTAAACCTAATCCTCAACTAACCCTAACCCTAACTGTAACACTAACCCTAATCCTATCCCTAAACCCAACCCCAACACTAAACTTAAACCTACCCTAAACCTAAACTTAACACTAACCGTGACCATAACCCGATCCTAACCCTAACCCTAAGCCTAACCCCTAACCCTAACTTTAAACCTTACCCTAAAAGAAAGCTTTTCTAACCCTAACCCTAAGAGTAATGCTAACCCTAACCCTAATCCTACCCTAACCGCAACCCATACCCTTACCGTTACCCCTACCCCTACACCTAACCAAAAACAACCCTAAACCTAACCCTAACCCTAACCCTAACGCTAACCCTTACCCCAACCTTAACACTAACCCTAACTCTAACACTAACACTAACCCTAACCCTAACCATAAACCATAACGGTAACCCTAACCCAACCTTAACCCTAACCCAAAACCCAACAGATACTGCTACCCCTACCCCTAACCCTAAAATCTAAACCTAACCCTAACCGTAACCCTAAGCCTAACCCCCTAACCCTAAGCCTAAATCTAACCCTAAACAGAAACCTCTTCTAACCCTAAACCTAAGAGTAATGCTAACCCTAACCCTAACCCTAACCCCAACCGCAACCCCAGCCCTAATCCTAACCGTACCTAACCCTAACCCTATCCCTAACCCTTTTCTAACCCTAACCCTAAACTGAACGTCTTTGAACCCTAACCCAAACCGTAACCTAACCCTAACCCTAATCCTACCCCTAACCCGAACCCCCAACCATAAACCTGTACCTACCCTAACCATAAACCGAACCCTAAACCTAACCCTAACCCTAACACCTACCCTTACCCATACCCCTACCCCTAACTCAACCCTAACCGTAACCCTAATGCTAACTGTAACACTAACCATTACCCTAAACCCAACCCTAACCCTAACCTTAACCCAAACCCAAACCCATACTCCTACCACTAACCCTACCCCTAACCCTAACTTCTAAACCTGAACCCTGAACGAAATCCTAACCCTAAACCCTAAAGCTAACCTCAACTCCAACACTTCACCTAACCGTACCCTAATCCTAACCCTAACCTTAACCCTAACTCTATTCTAACCTGAACCCTAAACCGAAACCTCTTCTGACCCTAACCGTAACTGTACCCTAAGCCTAACCCTTAACTTAACCCTAATCCTATCCCTAACCCCAACCCCAGCCCTACCCTTAACTGTACCCAAACACTAACCCTAACCCTAGCCTTAGCACTATCACTAGACCTAGGCCTAACCCTATCCCTCGGCCTAACCCTAACCCTATTCTTAGCCCTAACACTAAACCCTAAACCCTAACACTAACCCTAACCCTAACCCAACCCTAACCCTAACCCAAACCCAAACCCCAACACATACCACAACCCTTACCCCTAACCCTAAATCCTAACCCTAAACCTGACCCATACCCTAACCCTAAACCCTAACCCTAACCCTAAAACTTAAACTGTAACCCTGACCCAACTCTAACCCTAACCCTAACCTTAACCCTATCCCTTACCCTAACTCTATCACTAAACGCTAAACCCTAACACCAACCTTAACCCTAAACACTAACACTAACCCTAATCCTTACACAACAATAAAACTCACCGTAACGCTAACTCCAACACATCCCCCTACCCCAAACCCTAACCATAACTGTAACCCCTAACCTAACACTAACCCTAACCCTAACTCTAACCCTAACACTAACCCTAAACCATACCTAAACCTAAATCTAACCCTAACCCCTAACTCTAACCCTAACCCTAACTCTAACCCTAACCCTAACCGTAACCCTAACTCTAACCCTAAACATAACCGTAAACCTAACACTATCCCTAACCCTAACCCTAACCCTAACTCGTCTAAACCTACCCCTACCCCTAAACCTATCCCTACCAATAACCCTAACCCTAACTCTAACCCTAAACTTAACCACAACCCCTAACCCTACCCCTACCCCTAACCCTATCCCTAAACCCTAAACCGTAACCCCTAACCCTAACTTTAACACTAAACACTAAATCTTACCTTAACCCTAACCCGACCCTAACACTAACCCTAACCATAACACTAACCACAACCTCTAAACCTACCCCTACCCCTAACACTATTGTAACCCTAACCCTAAACCTAACCCTCTTCTAAACCTGAACTTAATAGTAACGCTAAACCTAACCCTAAGATTAACCCCAACGCCAACCCTACCCTTACCAGACACTAAACCTAACCCTAACGCTAACCCTAAACCATAACCCTAACCCTAACCTAAAACCCTAATCCTAAACCTAACCATAACTCGAGCCCTAGCTCTAGCCATAGCACTAGCCCTAGCCCTTAAACTATACCTAGCCCTAAACCTAACCCTAACCCTAACCCTAATCCTATTCCTAAACCCTAAACCCTAACCCTAAACCTAACCCTAACACTAAACACTAACCCTAACTCTAAGTCTACCCTAACCCTAACCCTAACCCTAGCTCTAGGCCCAACGCTAACCCTAACCCTAACTTTAACCCTAACACCTATTCTAAGCCTAAACCATTTTCCTAACCCTAACCCTAATCTCAAACCCTAACCCTGACCCTAACCGTAATTCCTAGCCCTAACCCTAACCCTAACCCGAAACCCTAACCCCTAACCCTAACACTAACACTAACCTGAACCCTAACCCAAACCCTAAACCCTAACCCTAACCCTAACCCGAGCCTAGCCATAGCCATAGCCCTAGCACTAGCCCTAGTCCTAACCTTATCCTTAGGCCTAACCCTACCCCTACCCTTAACTCTAACCCTAAACCCTATTACTAATCCAAACCCTAATCCAACCCCTAACCCAAATCCTAACCTAACCCAACCCATACCCCTACCCTTGCCCCTACCCCTAAACCTAACCAAACCTTAACCCTAAACTCAACACTAACCCTAACCCTAACCCTAACCTAACCCTAACCCTAATTCTTCTAACCCTAATCCTAAACCGAATCCTAACCCTAATCAGTAACCCTAACACTAACCATAAACACTAACCCTAACGCTAACCCTAACCTAAACCTAACTCCAACCCATACTCTACATATACGCCTAACACCTAACCTTAACCCTAACCCAATCCCTAAACCCTAATCCCTAACCCTAACCCTAACCCTAAACACTAACCCTAACCCTAACCCTAACTCTTCTAACCCTAACCCTAACCCTAACTCTTCTAACCCTAACCCTAACCCTAACCCTAACCCAACTCAAACCCTAACCCTAACTCTTCTAACCTTAACCCTAAACCTACCCTTAACCTAACCCTACCCCTAATCCTAACACTAACCCTAACCCTAACCATATCACTAAACTCTAATCCCTAACGCTGACCCTAACCCTAAACACTAACCCTAACCCTAACCATAACCCAAACCTAACTCTAAACCTATCCCTAACCATACCCTACAAAAAGCTAACCCTATCCCTATTCTAACCCTAGCCCTAAACCTAAACCTACTCTAACCCAAAACCTAACCCTAACCGCAACTCATACACCTACCCTTACCCCTACCCCTACCCCTAACTCAACCATAACCCTAACCCCCAACCCTAACGCTAACCCTAACACTAACACTAACCCTATCCCTAAACCTATCCCTAAACCCTAACCCTAACCCCAACCCTAGCACTAACCCTAACACTAACACTAACACTAACCCTATCCCTAAACCTATCCCTAAAACCTAACCCTAAACCTAACCTAAACCTAACCCTAATACCCTAAACCAAACCCTAACCATATTCTAATGCTAACCCTAAACCTAAATCTCTTCTAAGACTAAACCTATCAGTAATGCTAACCCGAACCCTAACCCTAACCCTAAATCTAAACCCTAATCCTAACCCGACCCGAAAACTCTACCTCTAACCCTAACTTTGAACCCTTACTCAAACTCTACCCAAAAACACTAACTCTAAACCCTAAACCAAAAACCTAACCCCTAACCTTAAAACTAAACCTAACCCTAAACCTAACCCTAAATCCTAAACCTAACTGTAACCCTAACCCCTAAATCCTAAACCTAAATCCTATATCTAACCCTAACTCTAACCCTAATCACTAAACATTAACCATAACTCTAAGACTAAACCTTACACTACCACCTAAACCCTAGTCCTAAACCCTAACCGTAAACCTAACCCTAAACCCTAACATTCACCCTAACCCTAAACACTAGCTGTAAACCTAACCTTAAAACTAACACTAACCACTAAACCCTAAGCCTAACCCTCACCCTAATTCCTAACCAAAACCCTAACCTTACACCTAATCCCTCACCCTGACACTAACACTAAAACCTAACCTTAAACCTAAGCCGAACTCTATCAACAAATAACTATCCATAAACCTAAATCCTAACCCTAACACAAACCCTAATGCTAACACCAAACCCTTAAACATGACCCTATCCCTAACCCTAACCGTACCACCTAAACCTTAACCCTAACCGTAACATTAACCCTAACCCCAAACTCTAACCCCAACACTAACCCTTAAACCTATCCCTAACCCTAAACCCTAACCCTAACCCTAAGCCTTAAACCATAGCCCAAACCTAATCCTAACCCCTAACCCTAACCCTAACCATAACCCTAACCCCAAACCCAACCTTAACCCTAACGGTACCCTAACACTAACCTATCCCTAACCTTAACACTATTCTAACCCCAAACCCTAAATCTAAACCTCTTCTAAACCTAATTTTAACAGTAACACTAACCCTAATTCTATTGTTAACCCCAACCCCAAACCTAAACCTAAACCTACCCTAACACTTTAACCTAAACCTAACACTAACACTAACCCTAACCATAACCTTAAACCCTAACCCTAACCCTAAACCTAACACTAACACTAACCCTAATCCTAAACCTAACCTAACGCTAACCCGAACCCTAACCCTAAACCCTAATCCTAACACTAACACAAACCTCATCCTAACCCCTAACCTTAACTCCAACATATACCCCTACCCCTACCCCTAGCCCCTAACTCTATCCCTAACCCCATCACTAAACCCTAATCCCTAACCCTAACCCTAACCCTAAACACAACCCTAACCCTAAACATAACCCAAACATAACCGTAACCCTAACCCTAACCCCTAACCCTAACCCTAACCCTATGCCAAACCCCAACCCTAGCCCTAACCCTACCCTAACCCTAAAAGTAACCAAAACCCTAACACTGACCCCTAACCATTACACTAACCCTAGCCCTACATCTAGCCCTAACCGTCACCCTATCCCTAACCCTAACCCTAACCCTACCCCTAAACCATGAACCCTAACCCTAACCCTAACCCAACAACAACACATACCCCTACCTCTAACCCTACCCCTAACTCTAACCCCTATACCTAACCCTGACACAAACCCTAACCCTAAACCCTAACCCTAACCCTAAACCTGAAACCTTAACACTAACCCTAACCCAACTCTAACCTTAACCCTAACCCTAACCCCTAACACAACGCTAGCCCTAAACCTAACCCCAACACATACCCCTACCCCTATCCCTAATCCCTAACCCTAAATCTAACCCTAAACTTAACTCTGAACCCTAACGTTAACTCCATCCCTAACCATAAACCCAAACCTTACTCTAACCCTAAGCCATAAACCCTAACCCTAACCCTAACCGTAACCAAACCCTAACCCTAACACTAACTTCAACCCATTCCCCTACCCGTACCCCTAATCCTAACCGATAACTCTAATCCTAACACTAAACCTAACCCCCAACACTAACCATAACCCAAAATCATACCCTAACTCAAAACTCTAAAACTAAATCTAACCCTAGTTTAAGCCCTAGCCATAGACCTAGCAATAGCCCTAGCCCTAACACTATCTCTAGGCCAAACCCTAACCCTAACACTAACCCTAATTCTAACCCTAACAAAAACCTAACCCAACCATAGCACTAACCTTAACCCAGACCCAAACCCATCCCCTAACCACTACCCCTAACACTAAAACTAATCCTAACCCCAACCTACCCCTACACTTACACCTAACCCTAACCCAACCCTAACTCTAAACCTAATCGTAGATCTAGCACTTACCCTAACCTTAACCCTAACCCTAAACCTAATCCTAACCCTAAACAGTAACCCTAACCCTAACTCCAAACCTAAGAGTAACACTAACCCTAAACCTAACACTAACATAAACCTAACCCTAACCCTAATATTAACCCTAACAGTAACCCTAACCCTAGCTCTAACCCTATACCTAGCCATAACCCTAATCCTAACACTAGTCCTAAACACTAAAACCTAACACTGACCCTAGCCATAACCGTATCCCTACAATAACCCTAAATCCTAAACTTAACCGTAACCCTAAACCTAACCCTAACCCTAAACCCAACCATAACCCTAACCCCAACCCTAACTCTAACCCTAAACCCAAACCTAACCCTAACCCCAACCTTAAAACTAACCCTAAACATAACCCCCAACCCCAACCCCAACCCTAACCCTAACCCTAAACCTAATCCCTAACCCTAACCCTAAAACTACACCTAACCCCTAACTCTAACACTAACCCTAACCCTAACACTAACACTAACACTAACACTAAACCTAACCCTAAAACCTGACCCTGACCCTGACCCTGACCCTGATCCTGGCCTTAACCCTAACCCTAACCCTAAACCCTAACCCTAACCCTAAACTTAACCCTAAACCCTAACCCTAACGCTAAACCCTAACCCTAACCCTAACCCTAACCCTAACCTCTTCTAACTCTAAACCTAAGAGTAACGCTAACCCTGACCCTAACCCCTAACCCTAAACCAACCCTAACCCTAACACTAACCCCTAACCCTAACCCTAACCCTAACCCTAACCCCAACCGCAATCCCAACCCTAATCACAATCACAACCCTAACCCCAATCCCAACACTAACCCTAACCCTAACCCCTAACCCTAACCCTAACCCCTAACCCTAAACCTAACCCCTAACCCTAAACGTAACCCTAACCCTAAACCTCTTCTAACCCTAAACCTAAGAGTAACACTTACCCTAACCTTAACCTTAACCCTAACTCTAAACCAAACCTTAACCCTAACCCTAACCCTGACCCTAACTCTATCCCCTAACCCTATCCCTAACCCTAACCCCTAACCCTAACCCTAAACCTAACCCTAACCCCAAGCCATACCCCTTCCCCTAACCCTACCCGTATCCCTAATCCCTATCCCTAATCCTAACCTTAGCCCTACTCTCTACCTAGCCCTAACCCTAATCCAATACTAACCCTAACCCTACACCTAAGGCTAACCCTAACCCTAAACTAACCCTAACCCTAAATCATAAATGCTAACCATAACCCTATTTCCCTAATCATAACTTTAACCCTATTCTAACCATAACCCTAAACCTAATCCTCTTCTAACCCTAACCCTAAGAATAAAGCTAACCATAACCCTAACCCTATCTCTACCTTAACCCTAAACCCTAAACCCTAAACCCTAATCCCTAAACCTAACCTTAACCCAGTTCTAACCCTAACACTAACACTAACACCAAGCTATACCCCTTTCCCTATCTCTACCCGTAACCCTAACCCCAAACCCTAAACCTAACCCTAGACCTAACCCTATCCCTAGCCGTAATCCTACCCCAATACTAACCGTAACCCTAACCCAACAATAACTCTAACCACAAGCTTAGTCCAAACCCTATCCTAACCCTAATCCTAACCCTAACATAACCCTAACCATAAATCCTAAATGCTAGCCCTTACCCTAATACCCTAAATCTAACCCTAACACTATTCTAACCCTAACCCTAAACCTAAAATTTTTCTAACCCTAACCCTAACAGTAAAGCTAACCATAACCAGTACCCTAACCCAAACCCCAACTCTAACCCTAACCCTACGCTAACCTTAACCCTGACCGATTCTAACCCTAACCCTAAATCTAAACTTCTTCTAACCCTAACCCTAACAGTAACACTAACCCTAACCGTAATCCCAACCCCAAAACTAAACCTAAACATACTTTAACCCTAACCCTAACACGAACCCTAACCCTAAACCTTAACGCTAACCGCAACTCTAAAGCCTAACACTAACACTATCCTTAACCCTAAGCTCTACACCCTAACCCTAACCCTTACCCTAGCCCTAACCTAACCCTAAATCCTAAACCTAACCCTAACCCTAACCCTAACCCTAACCCTAAACCCTAACGCTAACCGTAACCCTAAAACTACCCTAAATCTAAGCTTAAACCTAACCCTAACCCTAACCCTAACCCCAACCCTAATCCTAACCCTAAAACTACCCTAAACCTAAGCTTAACCCTAACCCTAACCCTAACCATAGCCCTAGCCCTACCCCTAGCCCTAACCATATCCCTAGCCCGAAACCTAAACCTAACCATAACCATAAACCCTAAACCCTAACCTTAATGCTAACCCTAACACTAACCCAACCCTAGCCCTAACCCTAACCCGAACCCGAACCCCTAACTCTAAACCTAACTCTAAATCTAAACCTCTTCCTACCTTAACCTAACAGTAACCCTTACCCTAACCCTCACCTTAACCCTAACCCTATTCTAACCCTAACCCTAAATCTAAACCTCTTCTAACCCTAACGCTAACAGTAACGCTAACCCCAACCCTTACCCTAACCCTAAACCTAACCCTAAAACTAACACTAACCCCAAACCTAAACCTAAATCTAAACTAATCTTAACCCTAACCCTAACCAATAACACTAACCCTAACCCTAAAACCTAACCTTAACCCTAACCCTAAACACCAACCCTAACCCTAAACTTTGCCCTAGTCGTAGCCCTAGCCCTAGCCGTGTCCCTAAACCTTGCCCTATCCCTAACCTTAACCATAATCCTAACCCTAACCCTAATCCAACCCTAACCCTAACCCTAACCCTAGCAACAACACTAACTGTTCCCTTCCCCTAACCCTAACCCTAAACGTTAACCCTAACCCTTACCCAAACCTAACCCTAACCCTAACACTAACCTCACCCCTAATCCTACCGCTATCCCTAACCCTAACCCTAAACCTTGTCCTAGCTCTAGCCCTAAACCTAGCCCTACCCTTACCCCTAACCGTAACCCTAACCCAACCCTAACCATAACCCTACCACTATCCCTAACCCTAATCCTAACACTGAAATCTAACCCTAACCCTAACCACAACCCCTAACATACCCCTTCCCTCAAACCTAACCCTAACCCTAAACAATGAACCTAACGCTAACCCTAAACCCTAACTCTAACCCTAAACTAACCTTAACTTTAAATCTTAAACCTTAAATCTAACCGTATTCTAACCGTAACCCTAAACTTAAACCTCTTCTACCCTAACCCTAACAGTAACACTAGCCACAACCCCAACCCTAGCCCTACCCCTAAGACTAAACATAACCGTAGCCCTAGCCCTAGCCCTAAAGCTAACCTTAAACCTAACCCAACACTAACCCTAACCCTAACTCTATCCCTCACCCTATCTATAAACCATAAACCCTAACCCTAAACCTAAGGCTAACGCTAACCCCAATGCCAACCCGAACCCTAACCCTACCCTAACCCTAAACTTAACACTAACCCTAACACTAAGCCTAACCCTAACCCTACTTCTGACCCTAACCAATAACACTAAACCTAACCCTAAAGCCTAAACCTAACCTGAACCCTAAACCCTAACCCTAAACCTAAACCATAAACCCTAACCCTAACCCTAACCCAATCCCCAAACCTAAACCTAAGGCTAACGCTAACCCCAATGTCAACCCGAACCCTAACCCTACCCTAACCATAAACTTAACACTAACCCTAACACTAAGCCTAACCCCTAACCCTAACCCTAACCAATAACACTAAACCTAACCCTAAAGCCTAAACCTAACCTGAACCCTAAACCCTAACCCTAACACTAAACCCTAAACCCTAACCCTAACCCAACCCTAACCCTAACCCTAAACCTAACCCAAACCCCAACTCTAACCCTAACCCTAACTCTTACCGTAACCCTAACCCTGTTCTAACCCTAACTCTAAATCTAAACTTTTTCTAACCCTAACCCTAACAGTAACCCTAACCCTAACCCTAACCCTAACCCTAACACTAAACATACCCTAACCCTAAACCTAACACTTACCCTAACCCTAACACTAACCCTAACACTAACACTAACACTCACACTCACACTAACACTCACCCAAACCCTAACTCTAAACTCTATCCCTCACTCTAACCCTATCACTAACCCCTAACTCTAACTGTAACCGTAACCCTAACCATAACCGTAAACTTAACCCTAACTCCAAAGCCTAAGAGTAACCCTAACCCTAACACTAATCCTAACCCTAACCCTAAACTCTAACACTAACACTAACCGTAAACCCTAACCCTAATCCTAACCCTGTCCTAACCATAACCCTAACCCTAATGCTAATCCTAAACCCTACAAACCTAACCCTAACCATAAACCTAAACCCTAATCCTTACCCTAACCCTAGCCCTAGACCTAACCCGAGCACTAGCCCTAGCCCTAACCCTATCCTTAGCCCTAATCCTAACCCTAACCGTAACCCTAAACCCTAAACCCTAAACCTAACCCTAATCCAACCTAAACATAACCCTACCCAAATTCAAACCCCTATGCCTACCGCTGCCTCTAACCCCAAACACTAACCCTAAGCCTAACCCTAAACTTAGCCCTAGCACAAGCCATAGCCCTAAGCCTATCCCTATCCCTAACCCTAATGCTAACCATAAACCCAAACCCTAACCCTAATCCAACCCGAACACTAACCCTCACCCCAAGCCGTACACCTTCCCCTACTCCTACCACTACCCCTACCCGTAACCCTAACCCCTAACCCCTAATCCTAACCCTAACCCTAGCCCTAACCCTATCCCTAACACTAACCCTAACCCTAAACCTAACCCTAAACCTAATCCTAAACCCTAAAACCTAACACTAAACCTAACCCTACCCCTAAAACTTCACTAACCCTAAATCCTAAACCTATACCAAACACTAACCCTAAACACTAACCCTAACATTATCCCTAGCGGTAACCCAAGCCCTAGCACTAGCCCTTGCCCTAAAACTAACCCTAGCCCTATCCCTAACCCTAAACCGTAAACTGTAAACCTAGCCTTAACCCTAACACTAAAACTAGCCCTATCCCTAAACCTAACACTAACCCTAACCCAAACCTAACCCTAACACAACCCTTAACCCTAACCCTAAAATTAACCTCAACCCTTAATCCTATGCTTACCCCTACCCCTAACCCTAACCCTAGTCCCAGCCCCAGCCCTAGACATAGCCCTTGCTTTAAACCCTAGCCCTAGCACTAGGTCCAAACCAAACCCTAACCCTAACCCAACCCTAACCCTAACCATAACTCTAACCTCAACCCCTAATCCTACCCCTACCCCTGCCCCTAACCCTAACCCTAACCCTATTCTAACCCTAACCCTAAATCTAAACCTCTTCTAACCCTAACCCTAACAGTAATGCTAACCCTAAACTTTACCCTAGCCCCAACCCAAACCCTAACCGTAAACCTACCCTAACCCTAAACCTAACCCTAACCCTAACACTAACCCCAACCCTAACCCTAACCCTATCATCAACACTAACTGTACCCCTACCTCTACACCTAAACCTAACCCCTAAACACTAACCCTAACCCTAACCCAACCCTAACCCTAATCCTAACACTAACCTCAAACCCTACCCCTACCACTAAACCTAAACCTAGCCCTACCCTTACCCCCTAACCCTAAACCTAACCCAACCCTAACCATAATCCTACCACTATCCCTAACACTAATCCTAACACTGAACCCTAACCCTAACCCTAACCACAACCCCTAACATACCCCTTCCCTTAACCCTAACCCTAACCCTAAACAATGAACCTAACCCTAACCCTAAACCCTAACTCTAACCCTAAACTAACCTTAACCCTAAATCTTAATCCCTAAATCTAACCCTATTCTAACCATAACCCTAAACTTAAACCTCTTCTACCCTAACCCTAACAGTAACACTAGCCACCAACCCAACCCTACCCCTACCCCTAAGCCTAAACGTAACCGTAGCCCTAGCCCCAGCCCTAGCCCTAAAGCTAACCTTAACCCTAACCCAACCCTAACCCTAACCCTAACCCTATCCCTCACCCTATCTCTAAACCATCAACCCTAACCTTAATCCCAACCCTAAACCTAACGCTAACGCTAACCCCAACGCCAACCCGAACCCTAACACTACACTAACCCTAAACTTAACACTAACCCTAACACTAAGCTTAACCCTAACCCTAACCATAACCATAACCCTTACCAATAACGCTAACCCTAACTGTAAAGCCTAACCCTAACCAGAACCCTAACCCTTACCCTATCCCTATACCCTAAACCCTAACACTAACACTAACCCTAACCCAATCCTAACCTAACCCCTAATCCTAACCCTGTTCTAACCCTAACCCAAATTCTAAACTTCTTCTAACCCTAACCCTAACCCTAACAGTAACACTAACCCTAAACCTAACCCCAACCCCAAACCCAATCCTAACCCTAACCCTAAACATAGCCTAACCCTAAACCTAACCCTAAACCTAACACTCACCCTAACCCTAAACCTAACACTAACACTAAAACTCACCCTAACCCTAACCCTAAACTCTATCCCTCACTCTAACCCTAACCCTAACCCCTAACCCTAATGGTAAACGTAACCCTAACCATAACCGTAACCCTAATCCTTATCCTAACTCCTAACCCAAAGAGTAACCCTAACCCTAGCACTAATCCTAACCCTAACCCTAAACCCTAACACTAACCCTAACCCTAAACTCTACACCCTAATCCAAACCCTAACCCTAACCCTACCCAAACCCTAAATCTAAACCTAAAACTAAACCTAATCCTAAACCCTAACCCTAACACTAACCCCAAACCTAAACTCTACACCCTAACCCTAACCCTTACCCTAGCCCTAACCTAACCCCAAATCCTAAACCTAAACCTAACCCTAACCCTAACACTAACCTTAATCCTAAACTCTATACCCTAACCCTAAACCTAACCTTAATCCAACGATAATTGTAACCCCTAAACCCAACCGCAAGTCCTAACCCTACCCCTAACCCTAACTCTAAACCTAACCCTAACCCTGACCCTAACCCTAGCCCTAGCACTATCCCTCGATCTAACCCTCTCCCTAGCTCTAAACCTAACCAAACCCTAACCCTAACCCTAACCCCTAGCCATACCCCTTCCCCTACCGCTACCCCCTACTTCTACACATAACCCCAACCCCTAACCCTAACCCTAGCCCTAAACCAAACCCCAACCCTAACCCTAAATCTAACCCGAAGACTAAACCCTAAAACCTAACACTAAAGCTAACCTTAACCCTAACCATAACCCTAACCCTAAATCCTAAACCTAAACCTAACCCTAACCCCAAACCCTAAGCCTAACCATAACCTTAGCCCTAGCCGTAGCCCTAGCCCTAGCACTAGCCTTTGCCCTAACACTAGCCCTAGCCCTAATGCTAACACTAACCATAACCATAACCCTAAACCCTAAACCCTAACCCTAATCCTAAATCCTATACCCTAAACTTAACCCTAACCCAAACGCTAACCAAACCCTATCCCTAACACTAACCCTACACCCAAACCGTACACCTACCCCTTACCCTACCCGTAACCCTAACCCTAACACAACCCTAACCATAACCAAACGCTAACCCTATCCCTAAACCCTAAAACCTAACCCTAACCAGAACTCCAAACACTTACCCTAACCCTAATGCTAACACAACCCTAACCCTAATGTTCACCCTAACTGTAACCACCAATACTAACACTAACACTAATCCTAACTCTAAACCCTAACCCTAAATGTAACCTTATTCTAAACCTAACCCTAAACCTCTTCTAACCCTTACCCTAACAGTAACGCTAACCCTAAACTTAACCCTAACCCCAACCACAACCCTAAACGTAACCCAACCCTAACACTAACCCTAACACTAACCCTAACCCTAAACTCTATTCCTCACCCTAACCCTAACCCCTAACCCTAATCCTAACCGTAACCCTAACCATAACCATAACCCTAACCCTAACCTTAACTCCTAACCCTAAGAGTAACCCTAACCATAACCCTAATCCTAACCCTAAAGCTAAACAATAACTCTAAACCCTAACCCTAAAGCTCACCCTGCCCTAACCCTAACAGTAACCCTAATGCTAACCCTTACCTGAACCCTAGCCCTAGTTGTAGCCCTAGCCCCAGCACTAGTCCTAGCCCCAACCCTAGCCATAGACCTTACCCTAAGCCTAACCCTAACCCTAACCCTTACCCTAACCCTAGCCGTAGCTGTAGCCGTAGCCCCAGCACTAGCCCTAGCCATAGCCCCAACCCTAAGCCTAACCCTAACCCCAACCCCAACCCTATCCCTAAACCTAACACTAGCCCTAGCCCTAGCCCTAAACCTATCCCTAACCCTAACCCAACCCTAACATTAACCCTAACTCTATCCCTCACCCTATCCCTAAACTATAAATCCCAACCCTAACCCTAACCCTAACCCTAAACCTAATGCTAACGCTGAACCCAATGCCAACCAGATCCCTAACCCTACCCTAACCCTAAACTTAATCCTAAATCTAACACTAACCCTAACCCTAACGCTAACCCTAACCAATAACGCTAACCCTAACCCTAAAGCCTAACCCTAATTGGAACTCTAACCCTAACCCTAAACCCTAAACCCTAAGCCTAAGCCTAACCCTAACCCTAACACGAAGCTATACCCCTTCCCCTATCCCTACCAGTAACCCTCACCCCAAAACCTATACCTAACCCTAGCCCTAACCCTAGCCCTAGCCCTAACCCTACCCGAATACTAACCCCTAGCCCTAACCCAACCCTAACTCTAACCCTAACCTTAGCCCTAACCGAACCCTAACCCTAACCCTAACCTAACCCTAACCCTAAATTATAAAGGCTAACCATAACCTTAATACCCTAATCCTAACCCTAACCCTATTCTAACCCTAATCCTAAACCTAAACATAAACCTCTTCTAACCCTAATCCTAACAGTAAAGCTAACCATAACCATAACCCTAACCCAAACCCCAACTCTAAGCCTAACCATACTCTAACCTTAACCATAACCCTATTCTAACCCTACCCCTAAATCTAAACTTCTTCTAACACTAATCCTAACAGTAACACTAACCCTAACCCTAAACCTAAACCCAACCCCAACCCTGACCCTAAACATAGCCTAACCCTAAACTTAACTGTAACCCTAACACCAAGCCCATCCCTAACCCTAACACTAACACTATCACTAACACTAACGTTAACGCTAACCCTAAATCTAACACTAACCTTAACCCTAACCCTAAACCTAACCCCTAATGCTAACCCTAAACCTAAAGCCTAACCCTAACCCGAACCCTAACTCTAAACTCTACACCCTAACCCTAACCCTAACCTTAAATCATAAACCTAAACCTAACCCTAACCCTAAACCCTAACCCTAACCCTATCCTTAACCCTAAACTCTACACCCTAACCCTAACCCTAACCCTAATCCAAACATAAACCAATCCTAAAACTAACCAGAAGTCCTAACCCCTACCCCTACCGCTAAACCTAACCCTAAACTTAATCCTAACCCTAACCCTAACCCTAGCCTAGCCCTACCACTAGCCCTAGCCCTAACCCTATCCTTAGGCCTAAACCTACCTTGACCCTTAACTCTAACCCTAAACCCTAAAACTAACCCTAACCCTAACCCAACCCTGACCCAAAACCTAAACCTAACCCCCAAACCATACCCCCTACCCTTAAACCTACCCCCAAACCTAACGAAACCCGAACCCTAAACTTCACGCTAACCCTAGCACTTACCCCAACCTTAAACCTAACCCTAACCCTAATGCTAACCCTAAACCATAACCCTAACCCTAACAGTAAACCCTAACCCTAACTCTAACCCTAAACCCTAACCCTAACCTAACCCAAACCCAACCCTAACCCTAACACTAACCCTAACCTTAACCCCAACCCTAACCCTAATACTAAACCTATACCTAACCCTAACCCTAAACCTAACCCTAAACTTAACCCTGACCTTAATCCTAACCATAACCCAAACCCTAACCCAACCCTAACCCTAACCCTAACCCCAAAGCTAACACTAAACAAAACTCCTAATCCTACCCCTAGTCCTAACCCTAACTCTAACTGTAACCATAACCCTAACCCTAACCTAACCCTAACCCTAACCCTAACACTAACACTAACTCATCTAAACCTAAACATAACCCAACCCTACCCCCTACCCCTACCCTTAACCCTAAACCTAACCCAACTCTACCCCTACCCTAACCCTAACCTTAACCCTAACCCAACCCCTACGCCTAACCCTAAAGTTAACCTAAAACTCACCCAACCTAACACTAACCCTAGCCCTAGCCCCAGACCTACACCTAGTCCTAGCCCTAGATGTCACCCTAGCACTATCCCTAACCCTAACCCTAAACTCTAAACCCGAACCCTAACCCTAACCCTAAACCTAACACTAACCAAAACTCCTAATCCTACCCCTAATCCTAACCCTAACTCTAACTGTAACCATAACCCCAACCCTAATCCTAGCCCTAACCCTAACCCTAACACTAACCCTAACACTAACACTAACTCATTTAAACCTAAACATAACCCAACCCTACCCCTACCCCTACCCTTAAACCTAAACCTAACCCAACCCTACCCCTAACCCTAAAGTTAACCCTAAAACTCACCCAACCCTAACACTAACCCTAGCCCTAGCCCCAGACCTACACCCAGCCCTAGCCCCAGATGTCACCCTAGCACTATCCCTAACCCTCCTCCCGACCCTCCCCCTCCCCTCCCCCTTCCTCCCCTCCTCCCCTCCTGTCCTCCCCCCTCCGCCCCTCCCCCCTCCTACTCTTTACCTCTACCCAGCCCTGCCCCTGCCCCTACCCCCCCTCCCCCCTCCCCTAACCTAGTTAACCTAAAACTCCCCAACCCTAACCTAACCCTAGCCCTAGCCCCAGACCTACACCTAGCCCTAGCCCTAGATGTCACCCTAGCACTATCCCTAACCCTAACCCTAAACTCTAAACCCGAACCCTAACCCTAACCCTAAACCTAACACTAACCAAAACTCCTAATCCTACCCCTAATCCTAACCCTAACTCTAACTGTAACCATAACCCTAACCCTAACCCTAACCCCAACACTAACACTAACTCATCTAAACCTAAACATAACCCAACCCTACCCCTACCCCTACCCTTAACCCTAAACCTAACCCAACCCCACCCCTAACCCTAAAGTTAACCCTAAAACTCACCCAACCCTAACACTAACCCTAGCCCTTGCCCCAGACCTACACCCAGCCCTAGCCCCAGATGTCCCCTAGCACTATCCCTAACCCTAACCCTAAACTCTAAACCCGAACCCTAACCCTAACCCTAAACCAACGCTAACCACAACCCCTAACCCCTATCCCTACCCTTAAACTTAACACTAACCCCAATTGTAGGCCCAGGCCTAGCACTAGCATTAACACTAACCCTAACCCTAACTCAACCCTAATCCTAACCGTAACCCTAACCTCAATCCCTAACCCTACCCTTAACCCCTAATCCTAACCCTTTCCCAAAACCCTGAACCCCTAACCCTCAATCTGACCCTAAACACTAACCCTAACCCTAACCCTAACACTAACCATAACCCCAACCCCTAACCCTAACTCAAAACTTAACACTAAACCCTAACCCTAACCCCTAACCCTAACTGTAACCCTAACCCCTAACTCTAACCCTAACACTAACTCGTCTAAACCCTAAACATAACCCAACCCTACCCCCTACCCCTACCCCCTAACCCTAACATAAACCTAACCCAACCCTACCCCCTACCCTTAAACCTAAAACTCACCTTACCCTAATCCTAAATCCTGCACTAGCCCCAGCCCTAACCTTATCCCTAGCCCTAGATCTAACCCTAGCACTAGCCCTAAACCTAACCAAAACCATAACCCGAAATTCTAAACCCTAACCCTAACCCCTAAACAAACCCTAACCACAACCTCTAACCCTACACTTAAATTTAACACTAGTCTAACCGTAGGCCTAGCCCTAGCCCTAGCATTAACCCTCACCCTAACCCTAACCCTAACCCAACCCTAAGACTAACCCTAACTCTTTCTGGAAAGCCTATCTCTAAATCAGAACTCTAACCCTAACCCTGAACACTAATCCTAACATTAACCTTAACGGAAACCTGACTCTAAACCTAACCCAACCCCTAACACTAACCCTAAATTCAAAACCCTAACCCTCTCCTAACCCCTAACCTTAAACCTAAATCCTAACCGTAACCCTAAACCTAGCCGTAGCCATAGCCTTAGACAATACCTGGCCCTAGCCCTACCATAACTTTAACCCTAACCCTAACCCTAACCTCTAACCCTAGCACAAACCCAATCCTAACACTAACACTAACCCTAACCTTAACCCTAACCCTAATCCTAACACTATAACCTAACCCTAACCCTAACCTAACCTTAACCTAACAGTAACCCTAATCCTAACCGTAACCCTAACCCTAACCCCAACCCTAACCCTAACCCCAAACCCAATCCTAACACTAACCCCAACTCTAACCCCTAACCCTAACCCTAACCGCAACCCCAACCCAAATCCCAACCCCAACCTCAACCCCAATTCCAACCCCTAACCCCAACCCCAAACCTAACCCCAACCTCAAACCTAACCCTAATCCTAACCCCTAACCCTAACTTTAACCCTAACCCTAACCCCTAACCCTAACCTTAACCCTAACCCCAACCCCAAACTCTAACACTAACAATAACCCTAACCCCTAACCCTAACCTTAACCCTAAACCTAACTGTAACCCTAACGCTAACGCTAACCTTGACGCTAACCGTAACCTTAAACCCTGACCCTGACCCTGACCTTAAACCTAACCCTAACACTAACCCTAACCCTAAACCCTAACCCCAACCCTAACACTAACCCCTAACCCCAAACTGAACCCTAACCCTAAGCCTAAATCTAACCTAACCCTAACCCCTAACCTAACCCTAACCCCAACCAAAACCCCTGAGCTTAACCCAAACCCTAACCCTAAACCTCTTCTAACCCCAAACCTAAGAGCAACGTTAACCCTAACCTAAACCTAACCTAACCTAAACCAAACCCTAACCCTCACACTAACCTTAACCCCTAACCCTAACCCTAACCCCCAACACTAAACCTGACCCTCACCCTAATTCTAACCCCCTAACCCTAAACCTAAGCCCTAACCCCAACCCTAACCTCTAACCCCAAACGTAACCTTAACCCCAACCCCAACCCACACATATATTTAACCCGACCCCTATCCCTACCCCCTAATCCTAAACCTAACCCAACCCTACCTCTAGCCCTAGTCCTAACCTCAACCCTAACCCACCCCTACCCCTACCCCTAACACTAACCCTAAATCTCACCCAACCCTAACCCTAACCCTAGCCCTAGCCCAGCCCTAACCCTAGCCCTAGCCCTCAGACCTAACCCTAGCATTAACCCTAACCATAACCCTACCCCTAAACTGTTAACCTAACCTAACCTAACCTAACCTTAACCCAGCCTGATCCTAACCCTAACCCCAACCCTAACCATAACCCCAACCGAACCTAACCCTAACCAAACACCAACCCTAACCCTACCACCAACCCCAACCCTAATTCCAACCACAATCCCAACCTAACCCAAACCCCAATCAATTAGGGTTAGTATTAACGTTACTCTTGGGTTTAAGGTTAGGGTTAGGGTTAGGGGTTAGGGTTAGGGTTAGGATTAAGGTTAGCGTTACACTTAGGTTTAGGGTTAGGGTTAGGTTTAGGGTTAGGGATCTTGGTTAGGGTTAGGGGTAGGTTTAGGGTTGGTGTTGGGGTTATGGTTAGGGTTGGGGTTAGGGTTAGGGTTAGGGTTGGTGTTAGGGTTAGGGTTAGGGTTAGGTTAGGGTTAGGGTTAGGGTTAGCGTTACTCTTATGGTTATGGTTAGAGTTAGGGTTAGGGTTAGGGGCTTGGGTTTTGGTTGGGTTTAGGGGTTAGGGTTAGGATTAGTGTTAGGTTTAGGGTTAGGGTTTGGTTTAGGGTTAGGGTTAGTGTTACGATTAGGGTTAGGTTTAGGAGTTTTGCTTAGGGTTAGGGTTAGGATTGGGGTTAGGGTTAGGGTTAGGCCAGGGGTTTGGGTTAGTGTTAGGCTTAGGGGTTAGGGTTAGATTTAGGGTTATGTTTAGGGTTACGGTTTGGTTAGGGTTAGAGTTAGTGTTACGATTAGGGTTAAGTTTAGGAGCTTTGGTTAGGGTTAGGGTTGGGGTTATGGTTAGGGATGGGATTGGTGTTAGTATTAGGGTTGGGGTTAGGGTTAGGGTTTGGAGTTAGGGTTGGTGTTAGGGTTAGGATTAGCATTAGGTTTAGGTTAGTGTTAGGGTTAGGGTTAGGGTTAGTGTTAGGGTTAGGGTTAGGTGTTAGAGTTAGGGTTAGGTTTAGGGGTTTTGGTTAGGGTTAGGGTTAGGGTTTGGTTTAGGGTTAGGGTTAGGATTAGGGTTAGGGTTAGGGTTAGGGTTATGGTTATGGTTCTTCTAGGGATAAGTTTGGGTCTAGTGCTAGGGCTAGGGATAGGGCTGGGGCTAGGGCTAGGGCTAGTGTTAGGGTTAGTGTTTAGTGTTATGGTTAGGGTTAGAGTTAAGGGTAGGGATAGGTGTAGGTGTTAGGGTTAGGGTAGGAACAGTGTTAGGGTTAAGGTTATGGCTGGGATTAGGGTTAGCGTTAAGGTTAGTGTTTAGAGTTAGGGTTAGGGAAAGAGTTTAGGCTTAGGATATGTGTTAGGGTTAAAGTTAGGGTTGGGGTAGAGTTAGGCCTAGGGGCTAGGTTTAGGGTAGGTTTAGGGTAGGGTTAGTGTTTGGGTTTGGTTTAGGGTTAAGCTTAGCATTACTATGAGGTTTATTGTTATGGAGGGTTAGGTTTAGGGTTATGGTTAGAATAGGTGTAGGGCTAGGGATAGGGGTTGGTTTAGGGGTTGTGGTTAGTGTTAGGGTTAGGGTTAGTGTTAGGGTTTGTTTAGGGTTAAGGTAAGGGTTAGTGTTTAGTGTTAGCGTTAAGGTTAGGTTATGGTTTAGTGTTTAGTGATAGGGTCATCGTTATGGGTAGGGGTAGTCGTGCTGGTAGGTTTAGGGGTTGTGGTTAGGGTTTGGGATAAGGTTACGGTTAGTTTAGGTGTAGGGGTAGAGGTAGGGTTAGGGTCAGGTTTAGAAGAGTTTTGGTAAGGGTTAGGGTTAGCGGTTAGGGTTAGAAGTTAGGTGTTAGGGTTAGGGTTTGGTGTTAGGGTTAGGGTTAGGGTTTAGTGTAAGGCCTAGGAATTGAGTTAGGGTTAGGGGTTAGGGTTAGGTGTATGTTTAGGGGTTAGGGTTAGGGATAGGGGTAGGGGTAGGGTTAAAGGTATGTGTGGGTTAGGGTTAGGGTTTGGGTTAGGGTTAGTGTTGGGTTAGGGTTAGAGTTAGGGGTTATGATTAAGTTTAGGGTTAGGGGTTAGGGGTTAGGGTCAAGTTTTAGGGTTAGGGTTACTGGTTAGGAATTAGGGTTAGGGTTAGTGTTGGGATAGGGGTTAGGGTTAGCGTTGGGGTTAGTGTTAGATTTAGGGTAGGGGTTGGGGTTAGGTTTAGGGTTGGCGTTAGTGTTACGGTTGGTGTTAGGGTTAGGGTTAGGGTTAGGTTTAGGGTTAGGATTAGGGTTTAGGGTTAGGGTTAGGGTTAGGATTAGGGTTAGCTTTACACTTAGGTTTAAGGTTAGAAGAGGTTTAGGGTTAAGGTTAGGGGTTAGGGATCTTGGTTACGGTTGGGGTTAGGGTTAGGTTAGGGTTGGGGTTAGTTTTAGGATTAGGGTTTAGGGTTAGGATTAAGCTTAGGGTTAGGGTTAGGGTTAGCGTTACTCTTAGGTTTAGGGTTAGAAGAGGTTTAGGTTAGGGTTAGGGTTAAGGTTAGGGTTAGGGGTTTTGTTTAGTGTTAGGGTTAAGTTTAGGATTAGCGTTACTCTTAGGTTTAAGGTTAGAGTTAGGGTTAGGTGTTAGGGTTAGGGTTAGGATTAGGGTTAGCGTTACACTTAGGTGTAGGGTTAGAAGAGGTTTAGTGTTAGGATTAGGGTTAGGGTTAGGGATCTTGGTTAGGGTTAGGGTTAGGGTTAGGATAGGGTTAGGGTTTGTGTTAGGATAAGGCTTTAGGGTTAGGATTAAGCATAGGTTTAGGGTTAGGGTTAGCGTTACTCTTAGGTTTAGGGTTAGAAGAGGTTTAGGATAGGTTTAGGGTTAAGGTTAGGGTTGGGGTTTTGTTTAGTGTTAGGGTTAGGGTTAGGATTAGCGTTACTCTTAGGTTTAGGATTAGCGTTACTCTTAGGTTTAAGGTTGGGAGTTGGGGTTAGGTGTTAGGTTAGGGTTAGGTTAGTTAGGGTTGGGGTTAGGGTTGGGGTTAGGGTTAGGGTTAGGGATCTTGGTTAGGGTTGGGGTTAGGGTTAGGATAGGGTTAGGGTTTGTGTTAGGATAAGGCTTTAGGGTTAGGATTAAGCTTAGTGTTAGGGTTAGGGTTAGCATTACTCTTAGGTTTAGGGATAGAAGAGGTTTAGGTTAAGGTTAGGTTTAGGGTAGGGGTTTTGTTTAGGGTTAGGGTTTAGGGTTAGGGTTAATGTTAGGGGTTAGGGTTAGGGTTCGGGTTTAGGGTTAATGTTAGTTTTAGGGTTAGTGTAGGGTTAGGTTTAGGGTTAGGTTCAGGTTCAGGGTCACGGTCAGGGTCAGGGTTTAGCATTAGAATTAGCGTTAGGGTTAGGGTCAGGTTTCAGGTTAGGCTTAGGGGTTAGGGTTAGTGTTAGGGTTAGGTTTACGGGTTAGGATGAGGGTTAGAGTTAGGATTAGGGGGTAAGGGTTAGGGTTAGGTTTGGGGTAGGTGTTAGGATTGTCATTGTGGTGAGGGTTGGGATTGTGGTTCGGGTTAGGGTTGGGGTTAGGGTTAGGGTTAGTGTTGTGGTTGGGATTAGCGTTAGCATTGGGATTAGGGTTAGGGTTAGGGTTGGTGTTAGGGTTAGGGTTAGGGTTAGGACTAGGGCTAGGGCTATGGTTAGGGCTGGGCTAGGGATAGGGTTAGGGTTAAGGTTGGGTGAATTTTAGGGTTAGCGTTAGGGGTAGGGGTAAGGTTGGGTTAGGGTTAAGGTTAGGATTATGGGTAGGGGTAGTGTTGGGTTAGGTTTAGGGTTAGGGAAGGTGTAGGAGTAGGGTTAAAGGTATGTGTGGGTTAGTGTTAGGGTTAGGGTTGGGTTAGGGTTAGGCTTAGGGTTTAGGGTTAGTGTTAGGGTTAGGGTCAGGGTTAGCGTTACTCTTAGGTTTAGGATTAGAAGAGGTTTAGGGTTAGGATTAGGGTTAGGGTTAGGGGTTTTGCTTAGGGTTAGGGTTAGGGTTAGGTATATGGGTAGGGGTAGGGTTAAAGGTATGTGTGGGTTAGTGCTAGGGTTAGGGTTAGGGTTGGGTTAATTTAGGGTTAGTGTTAGGGGTAGGGGTAGGGCTGGGGTAGAGTTAAGGTTAGGATTAGGGATAGGGATAGGGTTGGGTTAGGTTTAGGGTAAGGGGTAGGGGTAGGAGTCAGGTTAAAGGTATGTGTGGGTTAGGGTTAGGGTTAGGGGTTAGGGGTTTGGGTTAGGATGAGGGTTAGGGTTTGGTTTAGGGTTAGGGTTAGGTTTAGGGTTAGGGTTAGCATTACTCTTAGGTTAATGGTTAGAAGAGGTTTTGGGTTAGGGTTAGGGTTAGGGTTAGGGTTAAGCTTAGGGGTTTTGGTTAGGGTTAGGGTTAGGGTTAGGTTTTAGGATTAAGGTTAGGCTTAGGTTTATGGTTAGGTTTGGTTTAGGGTTAGGGTTAGGGTTAGGGTTAGGATTGGGGTTGGGGTTAGGGTTGGGATTGTGGTTGGTGTTAGGTTTGGGGTTGGGGTTAGGGTTAGTGTTGGGGTTTTGGTTAGGGTTAGGGTTGGGGTTAGGGTTAGGGTTAGGGTTGGTGTTACGGTTAGGGTTAGCGTTAGGGTTAGGTTAGGGTTTGGTTAGGGTTAGGGTTAGTGATTGGGTTAGGGTTAGGGGTTAGGTTTTGGGTTAGGGGTTAGGGGTTAGGGTTTGGGTTAGGGTTAGGGTTAGTATTAGGGTTATGGTTCTGGCTAGGGATAGGTTTAGGACTAGGGCTAGTGTTGGGGCTAGGGATAGGGCTAGAGCTAGGGCTAGTGTTAGGGTGAGTGTTTAGTGTTATGGTTAGGGTTAGAATTAAGTGTAGGGATAGGGTTAGGGATTAGGGGTTAGGGTTAGGGTTAGCGTTATGGTTTAGGGACAGAGTTAGGTTTAACATTAGGGTTAGTGTTAGGAGTAGGGGTAGGGATAGTGGTGGTGGTTAAGGTTAGGATTAGTGTTAAGGTTAGGGTTGTGTTTGGGTTAGGGGTAAGGGTAGGTAGATGGGTAGTAGTGGGTTTAGGGTTAGGGTTAGACGAGTTAGGGTTAAGATTAGGGTTAGGGTTATGGTTACGGTTAGGGTTAATGGTCAGGATTCGGGTTAGTGTTAGGGTTAGTGTTGGGGTTTAAGGTTAGGGTTAGCGTTTGATTTAGGGCTAGGTTTTAGGTTTATGTTTAGGAGTTAGGGTTAGGGATAGGGGTAGAGGTAGGAGTAGGGGCATTGGTTGGGGTTAGGGATAAGGTTAGGGTTGTGTTAGGGTTAGGGTTTAGGGTTTAGGGTTAGGGTTAGTGTTATGGTTAGTGTTAGGGATAGGGATAAGTTTAGGGCTAGGACTAGGGCTAGGGTAAGGGTTAGGGTTAGGGTTTATGGTTAAGGTTAGGGTTAGGATTAGGGTTAGGTTTTAGGGTTAGTGTTAGGGGTTGGGGTTAGGGTTAGGGTAAGGTTTGGGTTAAGGTTAGGGTTAGGGTTTAGAGTTTAGGGGTAGGGTTATGGTTAGGGTTAGTGCTAGGGTTAGGTCTAGGGCTAGGGCTAGTGTTAGGGCTGGGCTAGGGCTAGGGGTAGGGTTAGGGTTGGGTGAGATTTAGGTTTAGTGTTAGGGGGTAGGGGTAGGGTTGGGTTAGGGTTAAGGTTAGGGGTCGGGCTAGAGGTAGGGTTGGGTTAGGTTTAGGGTTAGGGGTGGGGATAGGGTCGGGTTAAAGGTATGTGTGGGTTAGGGTTAGGGTTAGTTTTAGGGTTAGGGGTTAGGGTTAGGGTTAGGGCTTAGGGTTAGGGTGAGGGTTAGGTTTAGTGTTAAGGGTTAGGGTTAGGGTTAGGGCTTAAGGTTAGGGTGAGGGTTAGGGTTTGGTTTAAGGTTAGGGTTAGGTTTAGGGTTAGGGTTAACGTTGCTCTTAGGTTTAGTGTTAGAAGAGGTTTAGGGTTAGGGTTAGGGTTAGGGTTAAGCTCAGGGGTTTTGATTAGGGGTTAGGGTTAGGCGTTAGGGGTTAGGGTTAGGGTTAGATTTAGGGGTTAGGGTTAGAGTTCAGTTTAGGGGTTAGGGGTTAGCATTAGGGTTAGTGTTAGGGTTAGGGTTAGGGTTAGGGTAGGTTTAGGGTAGGGGTTGGCGTTGGGGTTAGGTTTAGGGTTAAGGTTAGCGTTACTATTAGGTTTATTGTTATAGAGGGATAGGTTTAGGGTTATGGTGAGAATAGGTTTAGGGCTAGGGTTAGGGGGTACATTTAGGGTTGTGGTTAGTGTTAGGGTTAGGGTTAGTGTTCGGGTTGGGTTATGGTTAAGGTATGGTTTAGTGGTTAGTGTTAGGTTTACGGTTAGTGTTATGGTTTAGGGTTTAGGGATAGGGTTATATTTATGGGTAGGGGTAACGGTGCAGGTAGGTTTAGGGGTTTTGGTTAGGGTTATGGATAAGGTTACGGTTGGGTTAGGGGTAGGGGTAGAGGAAGGTTTAGGGTTAGGTTTAGACGAGTTAGGGTTAGTGTTAGGGTTATTGGTTAGGGTTAGAAGTTAGGGTTAGGGTTAGGGTTTATTATTAGGGATAGGTTTAGGTATAGTGTTAGGGCTAGGGTTTGAGTTAGAGTTAGGGGTTAGGGTTAGGTGTAGGTTTAGGGTTTAGGGTTAGGGTTATGGATAGGGGGAGGGGTAGTGTTAATGCTATGTGTGGGATAGGGTTAGGGTTAACGTTAGTTTTAGGGTTGGGTTAGGGTTAGGTTTAGGTATAGGGTTAGGGTTAAGGGTTAGGGTTAGTGTAGGGTTAGGGGGTTAGGGTTAGGTTTAGGGTTTAGGGTTAGGGTTACGGTTAGTGGTTAGGATTAGGGTTAGGGTTAGGGTTGGGGTACGGGTTAGGTTTAAGTTTGGGGTTAGACTTAGGGTCAGAGTCAGGGTCAGGGTTTAGGGTTAGGGTTAGCGTTAGGGTTAGCGTTAGCCTTAGTTTTAGCGTTAGGGTTAGGGTTAGGTTTAGGGTTAAGGGTTAGGGTTACTGTTAGTGTTAGGGTTAGGAGATAGTGTTAGGGTTAGTGTTAGGGGTTATCGTTAGGGTTAGCGTTGGGGTTGGGGTTAGGGTTGGGATTGGGGTTGGGGTTAAGATTAGGGTTAGTGTTAGGGTTAAGGTTAGGCTTTGGTTTAGGGTTAGGGTTAGGGTTAGGGTTTGGTTTAGGGTTAGGATTAGGGTTAGGGTTAGGTTTGGGTTAGGGTTAGGGTTAGGGATTTTGGTTATGGTTAGGGTTAGGGTTAGGGGTCAGGGGTTAGGCTCAGGGCTTAGGGTTAGGGGTTAGGGTTTAGGTTTACCATTACGGTAAGGGTTAGTGTTAGGGTTAGGGTTATTGTTAGGTTCTGGATCAGGGTCAGGGTTTAGGGTTAGGTTTACCATTGGGGTTAGTGTTAGTGTTAGGTTTAGCATTAGGGTTAGGGCTAGGGTTAGGTTTAGGGTTGGGTTTAGGGTTAGAGTTGGGGTTGGGGTTAGGGTTAGGGTTTTGGTTAGGGTTAGCGTTAGGGTTAGGTGTAGCGGTTAGGCTTAGGGTAAGGGTTTAGGGTTATGGTTATGGTTAGTGTTAGGGTTAGGTTTAGGTTTAGGGTTAGGGTTACAGTTAGGGTTATTGTTCGGGCTAAGGATAGGTTTAGAATTAGGGCTAGTGCTAGGGCTAGTGATAGGGCTAGGTCTAGGGCTAGCGTAAGGGTTAGTGTTTAGTGTTATGGTTAGGGTTAGATTTAAGGGTAGGGATAGGTTTAGGGTTTGGGGTTAAGGTTAGTGATTGTGTTAGTGTTAAGGTTAGGGTTAGGTATTTGTGTTAGCGTTAGGGTTAAGTTTTTGGGGTTAGGGTTACGTAAAGAGTTTTGTCTTAGGGTATGTGTTAGGGTTAAAGTTAGGGTTAGGGTTAGAGATAGGCCTAGGGCTAGGGTTAGGGTATGTTTAGGGTAGGGTTCACGTTGGGGTTAGGTTTAGGTTTAAGGTTAGCATTACTATTCGGTTTATTGTTATAGAGAGTTAGGTTTAGGGTTATGATTAGAATAAGATTAGGGCTATGGGTAGGGGTAGGTTTAGGGGTTGTGGTTAGTGTAGGGTTAGGGTTAGTGTTAGGGTTGGGTTAGGGTTAAGGTAAGGGTTAGTGTTTAGTGTTAGGGTTAGGGTTAGATTTATGGTCTAGGGTTAAGGGATAGGTTATGGTTATTGGTAGGGGTAGTGGTTCTGGTATGTTTAGGGGTTGTGGTTAGGGTTAGGGGTAGGGGTAGAGGTAGGGTTAGGGTTAGGTTTAGATGAGTTAGGGTTAGGGTTAGGGTTAGCGGTTAGTGTTAGGAAGTTAGGGTTATGGTTAGGGATTAGTGGTAGGCTTAGGGTTAGGGTTTAGTGTTAGGGCTAGGGTTTGAGTTAGGGTTAGGGGTTAGGGTTAGGTGTGGGTTTAGGGGTTAGTGTTAGGGTTAGGGATAGGGGTAGGAGTAGGGTTAAATCTATGTATGGGTTATGGTTAGGATTAGGGGTTAGGGTTACGGTTAGAGTTACAGTTAGTGTTAGGGTTAGGGTTAGGGGTTAGGGTTAGCGTTATGTTAAGTTTAGGTTTAGAAGAGTTTTAGGGTTAGGGTTAGGGGTTAGTGTTAGGGGGTTAGTTTAGGGTTAGGGGTTTTGGTTAGGGTAAGGGTTCGGGTGAGGGTATAGGGTTACGGTTAGGGTTAGGTTAAGGTTAGAGGTTAGGTTAGGGTTAGTGTTAGGGTTTAGTGTTAGGGTTAGGCTTAGGGGTTAGGATTAGTGTTAGGGTTAGTGTTGGGGTAGAGGTTAGGGTTAGAGTTTGGGTTAGGGTTAGGATTCGGGTTGGTGTTAGGGTGAGGTTGGGGTTATGTTTAGGGTTAGCTTTGGGGTTAGGGTTAGGGTTGGTGTTAGTGTTAGGGTTAGGGTTAGGTTTAGGTGTTAGGGTTAGGCTTTGTGTTAGGGTTCAGGGATAGAGTTAGGGTTAGGTTTAGGTTAGGGTTAGGGTTTAAGGTTAGGGTTAGGGTTAGTGTTAGGGTTAGCGTTACTGTTAGGTTTAGGTTTAGAAGAGGTTTAAGGTTAGGGTTAGGGTTAGCGTTAGCGTTAGGGGTTGTGGTTAGCTTAGGGTTAGGTTTATGGTTAGGATTACAGTTAGGGTTGAGGGTTAGGGTTTGGGTTAGGGTTAGGGGTTAAGGTTAGGGTTAGGGTTAGGGTTGGGGTTGTGGTTTGGGTTGAGTATGGGGTTAGGGTTGGAATTGGGGTTGGGGTTAGTGTTGGGATTGTGGTTGGGTTTAGGGTTGGGGTTGTGATTAGGGTTAGGGTTGGGGATAGAGGTAGGGGTTAATGTTAAGGTTGGGGTTAGGGTTAGGGTTAGGGTTAGTGTTGGGATTGGGTTTAAGGTTAGGGTTAGGGTTAGGGTCTGGGTCAGGGTCAGGCTTTAGGGTTAGGGTTAGTGTTAGCATTAATGTTAGGGTTAGCATTAGCGTTAAGGTTAGCCATAGGGTTTGAGTTAGGGTTAGGGTTAGACGTTAGGGTTAGTGTTAGGGTTAGGGTTAGGTGTTAGGGTTAGGTTTAGGGTTAGGGATAGTAGTAAGGGTTAGGGTTAGTTTAGGGTTAGTTTTTGGGTTGGGTTCAGGGGTTGAGATTGGGGTTAGGTTTGAGATTGGGGTTGGGGTTATTGTTGGAATTGTGGTGTGTTTAGAGTTGGGGTTGGTTATATGGTTATGGTTGGGGTTATTGTTACGGTTAGGGTTAGGTTTGGGTTTAGTGTTAGGGTTGGGATTGGGGTTGGGGTTAGGGTTAGGGTTTAGGGTTGGGATTAGTGGTTAGTGTTAGGGTTAGCTTGGGTTCTTAGGGTTGGGTTAGAGTTGGGCTTAGGGTTAGGGTTAGGGTTAGGGTTTAGTGTTAGTGTTAGCCTTAGGGGGGTTAGCGTTAGGGTTAGGTTTAGGGTTGGGGTTAGGGTTAGGATTGGAGTTGGGGTTAGGGTTAGGGTTGGGATTAGGGTTAGGGTTTGGGTTAGTGTTAGGTTTGGGTGTTAGGCTTAGGGTTAGGGTTTAGGGTTAGCTTAGGGTTAAGGGTTAGGGTTAGGGTTAAGTTTATGGGTTTTGGTTAGGGTTAGGGTTAGGGTTTAGGGTTAGGTTTAGGGGTTGTGGTGAGTTTAGGATTAGGTTTATGGTTAGGATTAGGGTTAGGTTTTAGGATTAGGGTTAAGGGTAGGGTTAGGGGGTTAAGGTTAGGATTAGGGTAAGGGTTGGGTTTGTGGTTTGGGTTGAGGATGGGGTTAGGGTTGGGATTGGGGTTAGTGTTGGGATTGTGGTTGGGTTTAGGTTTAGGGTTGTGGTTAGGGTTAGGGTTGGGGATAGAGGTAGGGTTAGGGTTAAGGTTGGGGTTAGGGTTAGGGTTAGGGTCTGGGTCAGGGTCAGGCTTTAGGGTTACGGTTAGCGTTAGGGTTAGCATTAGCATTAAGGTTAGCCATAGGGTTTGGGTTAGGATTAGAGTTAGAGGTTAGGGTTAGTGTTAGGGTTCATAGTAAGGGTTAGGGTTAGGGTAGGGTTAGTTTTGGGGTTGGGTTCAGGGTTGAGGTTGGGGTTAGGTTTGTGATTGGTGTTGGGGTTATTGTTGGGGTTGTGGTGTGGTTTAGAGTTGGGGTTGGGGATATGGTTGGGGTTGGGGTTGGTTAGGGTTGGGGTTAGGGTTAGGTTTAGGGTAAGGTTTGGGTTTAGTGTTAGGGTTGGGATTGAGGTTAGGGTTAGGGTTGGGATTACGGTTAGGGTTGGGATTATGGTTAGGGTTGAATTCTGGGGTTAGATTTATGGTTGGGGTTAGGGTTAGGGTTAGGGTTAGGGTTAGGTTTAGGTTTAGGGTTAGGGTTAGCGTTTCTCTTACGGTTAGGGTTAGAGTTAGGGTTTAGGGTTTAGGGTAAGGGTTAGTTTAGTGTTAGATTTATGGTTAGGGTTAGGGTTTAAGGTTAGGGTTAGCGTTTCTGTTAATTTTAGGGTTAGAAGAGTTTAGGGTTAGGGTTAGAGTTACAGTTTGTGTTCGGGTTAGGGTTAGGCGTTAGGGTTCGGGTTAGGGTTAGCGTTATGTTAAGTTTAGGTTTAGAAAAGGTTTAGGGTTAGGGTTAGGGTTAGTGTTAGGGGTTAGTTTAGGGTTAGGGGTTTTGGTTAGGGTAAGGGTTAGGGTTAGGGTTAGGGGTTAGGATGAGGTTTAGGATTAGGGTTAGGGTTAGTTTTTGGGTTTAGGTTTGGGGTGAGGGTTAGGGGTTAGGATTAGAGTTAGGGGTTAGGGGTAGGGGTAGGGCTAGGGTTAGTTTTGGTTAGGGGTATTGGTTAGGGTAAGGGTTAGGGTTAGGGTATAGGGGTTATGGTTAGGGTTAGGTTAAGGTTAGAGGTTAGGTTAGGGTTAGTGTTAGGGTTTAGTGTTAGGGTTAGGTTTAGGGGTTAGGATTAGGGTTAGGGTTAGTGTTGGGGTAGAGGTTAGGGTTAGAGTTCGGGTTAGAGTTAGGATTAGGGTTGGTGTTAGGGTTAGGTTGGGGTTGGATTTAGGGTTAGCTTTGGGGTTAGGGTTAGGGTTAGGGTTGGTGTTAGTGTTAGGGTTAGGGTTAGATTCAGATGTTATGGTTAGGCTTTGTGTTAGGGTTCAGGGATAGGGTTAAGGTTAGGTTTAGGTTAGGATTAGCGTTAGGGTTTAGGGTTAGGTTTAGGTTTAGGGATTGAGTTAGCGTTAGGGGTTGTGGTGAGTTTAGGATTAGGTTTATGGTTAGGATTAGGGTTATGGTTTAGGATTAGGGTTAGGGGTAGGGTTAGGGGTTAAGGTTTGGGTAAGGGTTAGGGTTGGGTTTGTGGTTGGGTGGAGGATGGGGTTAGGGTTGGGATTGGGGTTAGTGTTGGGATTGTGGTTGGGTTTAGGGTTAGGGTTGGGGATAGAGGTAGGGTTAGGGTTAAGGTTGGGGTTAGGGTTAGGGTTAGGGTTAGGGTCTGGGTCAGGGTCAGGCTTTAGTGTTATGGTTAGCGTTAAGGTTAGCATTAGCGTTAAGGTTAGCCATAGGGTTTGGGTTAGGGTTAGAGTTAGACGTTAGGGTTAGTGTTAGGGTTAGGGTTATGGGTTAGGGTTAGGTTTAGGGTTAGGGTTCATAGTAAGGGTTAGGGTTAGGTTAGGATTAGTTTTCGGGTTGGGTTCAGGGTTGAGGTTGGGGTTAGGTTTGAGATTGGGGTTGGGGTTATTGTTGGGATTGTGGTGTGGTTTAGAGTTGGGGTTGGGGATATGGTTAGGGTTGGGGTTAGGGTTAGGGTTAGTGTTAGGGTTACGTTTGGGTTTAGTGTTAGGGTTGGGATTGAGGTTAGGGTTAGGGTTGGGATTAGGGTTAGGGTTGAATTCTGGGGTTAGATTTATGGTTGGGGTTAGGGTTAGGGTTAGGTTTAGGGTTAGGGTTAGCGTTTCTCTTAGGGTTAGGGGTTAGGGTTAGTGTTAGGGTTTAGGATTAGGGTAAGGGTTAGTTTAGGGTTAGATTTATGGTTAGGGTTAGGGTTTAAGGTTAGGGTTAGCGTTTCTGTTAATTTTAGGGATAGAAGAGGTTAAGGTTAGGGTTATGGTTAGGGTTAGAGTTACAGTTAGTGTTAGGGTTAGGGTTAGGGGTTAGGGTTCGGGTTAGGGTTAGCGTTATGTTAAGTTTAGGTTTAGAAGAGGTTTAGGGTTAGGATTAGGGTTACGGTTACTGTTAAGGTTTTGGTAAGGGTTAGGGTTAGGGGTTAGTTTAGGGTTAGGGGTTTTGGTTAGGGTAAGGGTTAGGGTTAGGGTTAGGGGTTAGGTTGAGGGTGAGGGTTAGGGTGAGGTTTAGGATTAGGGTTAGGGGTTAGTGTTAGGGTTTATGTTTCGGGTTAGGGTTAGGGGTTAGGATTAGGGTTAGGGGTTGGGGGTAGGGGTTAGGGTTAGGGATAGGGTTAGGGTTAGGGTTAGGGTTAGGGTTTAGTTTAGGGTTAGGGGTATTGGTTGGGGTAAGGGTTGGGGTGAGGGTATAGGGTTACGGTTAGGGTTAGGTTAGGTTAGACGTTAGGTTAGGGTTAGTGTTAGGGTTTAGTGTTAGGGTTAGGCTTAGGGGTTAGGATTAGTGTTAGGGTTAGTGTTGGGGTAGAGGTTAGGGTTAGAGTTCGGGTTAGGATTAGGTTTGGGTGTTGGGGTTAGGCTTTGTGTTAGGGTTCAGGGATAGGGTTAGGGTTAGGTTTAGGTTAGGGTTAGGGTTAGGGTTTAGGGTTAGGGTTAGGGTTAGTGTTAGGGTTAGCGTTACTGTTAGGTTTAGGTTTAGAAGAGGTTTAAGGTTAGGGTTAGGGTTAGCATTAGCGTTAGGGGTTGTGGTTAGCTTAGGATTAGGTTTATGGTTAGGATTAGAGTTAGGGTTGAGAGTTAGGGTTAGGGGTAGGGTTAGAAGTTAAGGTTAGGGTTAGGGTTAGGGTTAGGGTTGGGGTTGTGGTTTGTGTTGAGGATGGGGTTAGGGTTGGGATTGGGGTTGGGGTTAGTGTTGGGATTGTGGTTGGGTTTAGGTTTGGGGTTCTGATTAGGGTTAGGGTTGGGGATAGAGGTAGGGTTAAGGTAAAGGTTGGGGTTAGGGTTAGGGCTAGGGTTAATGTTGGGATTGGGTTTAGGTTTAGGGTTAGGGTTAGGGTCTGGGTCAGGGTCAGGCTTTAGGGTTAGGGTTAGGGTTAGTGTTAGGGTTAGCATTAGCGTTAAGGTTAGCCATAGGGTTTGGGTTAGGGTTAGAGTTAGACGTTAGGGTTAGTGTTAGGGTTAGGGTTAGGTGTTAGGGTTAGGTTTAGGGTTAGGGATCGTAGTAAGGGTTAGGGTTAGTTTAGGGTTAGTTTTGGGGTTGGGTTCAGGGTTGAGGTTGGGGTTAGGTTTGAGATTGGGGTTGTGGTTATTGTTGGGATTGTGGTGTGGTTTAGAGTTGGGGTTGGGGATATGGTTATGGTTGGGGTTATTGTTAGGGTTAGGGTTAGGTTTGGGTTTAGTGTTAGGGTTGGGATTGGGGTTAGGATTAGGGTTGGGATTAGGGTTAGGGTTAGGGTTAGGGTTTAGGTTTAGGGTTAGCGTTTCTCATAGGGTTAGGTTTGGGGATAGTTTTAGGGTTTAGAGTTAGGGTTAGGGTTAGGGTTAGGGTTAAGAGATAGGGTTAGCATTTATGTTAGGTTTAGGGTTAGAAGAGGTTAGGGTTAGGGTTACGGTTGGGGTTAGAGTTAATGTTAGGTTTAGGGTTAGGGTTTAGGGTTAGAGTTAGGGGTTTTGGTTAGTTTTGGGGCTACGGTTAGGGTTTAGGGTTAGTATTAGGGTTAGGGTTAGGGTTAGGCTTAGGCTTAGGGTTTAGGGTTAAGGTTAGAGTTAGGGGTTAGGATTAGTGTTAGGGTTAGTGTTGGGGCAGAGGTTAGGGTTAGAGTTCGGGTTACGGTTAGGATTAGGGTTGGTGTTAGGGTTAGGTTGGGGGTTGGGTTTAGGGTTAGCTTTGTGGTTAGGGTTAGGGTTGGTGTTAGTGTTAGGGTTAGGGTTAGGTTTAGGTGTTACGGTTAGGCTTTGTGTTAGGGTTCAGGGATAGGGTTAGGGTTAGGTTTAGGTTAGGGTTAGGGTTAGATTTTATGGTTAGGGTAAGTGTTAGTGTTGGGGTTCGCATTACTCTTAGGTTTAGGTTTAGAAGAGGTTTAAGGTTAGGGTTAGGGTTAGCGTTAGCGTTAGGGGTTGTGGTTAGCTTAGGGTTAGGTTTATGGTTAGGATTAGAGTTAGGGTTGAGTGTTAGGGTTGCGGCAGTGTTAGGGGTTAAGGTTAGGGTTAGGGTTAGGGTTAGGGTTGGGGTTGTGGTTTGGGGTGAGGATGGGGTTAGGGTTGGGATTGGGGTTGGGGTTAGTGTTGGGATTGTGGTTGGGTTTAGGGTTGGTGTTCTGATTAGGGTTAGGGTTGGGGATAGAGGTTAGGGTTAAGGTTAAGGTTGGGGTTAGGGTTAGGGTTAGGGTTAGTGTAGGGATTGGGTTTAGGGTTAGGGTTAGGGTTAGGGTCTGGGTCAGGGTCAGGCTTTAAGGTTAGGGTTAGTGTTAGGGTTAGCATTAGCGTTAAGGTTAGCCATAGGGTTTGGGTTAGGGTTAGAGTTAGACGTTAGGGTTAGTGTTAGGGTTAGGGTTAGGTGTTAGGGTTAGGTTTAGGGTTAGGGATCGTAGTAAGGGTTAGGGTTAGTTTAGGGTTAGTTTTGGGTTTGGGTTCAGGGTTGAGGTTGGGGTTAGGTTTGAGATTGGGGTTGTGGTTATTGTTGGGATTGTGGTGTGGTTTAGAGTTGGGGTTGGGAATATGGTTATGGTTGGGGTTATTGTTAGGGTTAGGGTTAGGTTTGGGTTTAGTGTTAGGGTTGGGATTGGGGTTAGGGTTAGGGTTGGGATTAGGGTTAGGGTTAGGGTTAGGGTTTAGGGTTAGGGTTATCGTTTCTCATAGGGTTAGGGTTAGGGTTAGGGTTAGGGTTTAGAATTAGGGTTGGGGTTAAGTTAGAGTTGTTAGGGTTAGGGTTGGGGTTAAGGGTTAGGGTTAGGGTTAGGGTTAGGGTTAGGGTTAGGGGTTTTGGTTAGTTTTAGGGCTAGGGTTAGGGTTTAGTGTTAGTATTAGGGTTGGGGTTAGGGTTTCGGGTTAGGTTAGGGTTAGGGTTAGGATTAGTGTTTAAGTTAGTGTTGGTGTAGAGGTTAGGGTTAGAGTTCGGGTTAGGGTTAGGATTATGGTTGGTGTTAGGGTTAGGTTGGGGTTGGGTTTAGGGGTTAGCTTTGGGGCTAGTGTTAGGGTTGGTGTTAGTGTTAGGGTAAGGGTTAGGATTAGGTGTTAGGGTTAGGTTTTGTGTTAGGGTTCAGGGATAGGGTTAGGGTTGGAGGTTAAGGTTAGGGTTGGGGTTAGGGTTTAGGGTTAGGTTTGGGGTTAGTGTTAGGGTTAGCATTACTATAGGTTTAGGTTTAGAAGAGGGTTTAAGTTTCGGGTTAGGGTTAATGTTAGCGTTAGGGGTTGTGCATAGCTTAGGGTTAGGTTTATGGTTAGGATTAGGGTTATAGGGTTGAGGGTTAGGGTTCAGGTTAGGGTTAGGGGTTAGGTTAGGGTTGGGTTAGGGTTAGGTTTGGGGTTGTGGTTTGGGTTGAGGATGGGGTTAGGGTTGGGATTGGGTTTGGGTTTAGGGTTGGGGTTGTGATTAGGGTTAGGGTTGGGGATAGAGGTAGGGTTAAGGTTAAGGTTGGGGTTAGGGTTAGGGTTAGTGTTGGGATTGGGTTTGGGGTTAGGGTTAGGGTTTCTCATAGGGTTAGGGTTAGGTTTAGGGTTTAGAGTTAGGGTTAGGGTTAAGTTAGAGTTAGGGTTAGGGTTAGGGTTAAGAGATAGGGTTAGCGTTTCTGTTAGGTTTAGGGTTAGAAGAGGTTAGGGTTAGGGTTACGGTTGGGGTTAGAGTTAATGTTAAGGTTAGGGTTTAGGGTTGGGGTTAGGGGTTTTGGTTAGTTTTAGGGCTAGGGTTGGGGTTTAGGGTTAGTATTAGGGTTAGGTTTATGGTTAGGGATTAGAGTTGGGGTTTGGGTTTAAGGTTAGGGGTAGGGGTTAGGAAAACGGTTGGGTTTAATGTTGGGGTGGAGGTTACGGTTGGGGTTCGTGTTAGGGTTGGGGTTGGGGTTAGGGTGGGTTGGGATTAGGGTTGGGGTTGGGGTTAGGGTTAGGTTTAGGGGTTAGGGTTAGGGTTAGTGTTAGGGTTTAGGGTTAGGGTTAGGGTTAGGGTTAGGGGTTCAGATTAGGGTTAGGGTTAGTGTTGGGGTAGAGGTTTAGGGTTAGGGTTCGGGTTTTGGTTCGGGTTAGGGTTGGGGTTAGGGTAAGGTTGTGGTTGGGGTTAGGGTTAGGTTTGGGGTTGGGGTTAGGGTTAGGGTTAGGGTTAGCGTTTCTGTTAGTTTTAGTGTTAGAAGTGGTTAGACTTAGGGTTAGGGTTAGAGTAAATGTTAGTGTTGGGGTTAGGGGTTAGGGATAGGGTTAGGTGTTTTGGTTAGGATTGGGTTAGGGTTAGGGTTTAAGGTTACGGTTAGGGTTAGATTAAGGTTAGAGGTTAGGTTAGGATTAGTGCTAGGGTTTAGTGTTAGGGTTAGGGTTATGTGTTAGGATAAGGGTTAGGGTTAGTGTTGAGGTAGTGTTTGGGGTTAGGGGTTCGGGTTGGGGTTAGGATTAGGGTTGGGGTTAGGGATAGGGTGTGATTGGGTTTAGGGTTAGGTTTGGGGGTTAGGGTTAGGGTTAGTGTTGGGGTTGGATTTAGGATTGAGTTTGGGGTTAGGGTTGAGATTGTGTTTGGGGTTATTGTTGGGATTGTGGTGTGGTTTAGGCTTGGGGTTGGGGATATCATTAGGGTTGGGGTTAGGGTAAGTGTTAGGGTTAGGCTTGGGGTTAGTGTTAGGGTTGCGGTTGGGTTAGGGTTAGGGTTATTGTTTAGTGTTATGGTTAGCGTTTCACTTAGGGTTAAGGTTAGGTTAGGTATAGGTTTTAGGGTTAGGCTTAGGGTTTAGGGTTAGGGTTAGCGTTTCTGTTAGGTTTAGGGTTAGAAGAGGTTGGGGTGAGGGTTGGGGTTAGAGTTAGTGTTAGGGTTAGGTTTGGGTGTTAGGGTTAGGGTTAGTGGTTTTGGTTAGGGTTAGGGTTACGGTTGCAGGTTTGGGTTTCGGGTTAGGTGTTAGGGTTAGGGTTAGTGTTAGTGTTTAGGGTTAGGGTTAGGGTTAGGGTTAGTGGTTTGGATTAGGGTTAGGATTAGTGTTGGGGTAGAGGTTGGGGTTAGGGTTCGGGTTATGGTTCGGGTTAGGGTTGGGGTTAGGGGTTGGGTTGTGGTTGCGGTTAGGGTTGGGTTTGGGGGTTAGGGTTAGGGTTAGGGTTAGGGGTTAGGGTTAGGGTTAGTGTTTAAGTTTAGGTTTAGGGTTATGTTGGGTTAGGTTAGGGTTAGGGGTTAAATTTTGGGATTAGTGTTAGTTTTAGCGGTTAGGGTTGGGGTTTGTGTTTAAGTTTAGATTTGGGGTTGGGGTTAGGGTTGGGTTGGGGTTGGGGTTAAAGTTTAGGGTTAGGGTTAGGTTTAGGTTAGGGTTGGCGTTATGTTGGGTTTCGGTTTAGAAGGGTTTGGGGTTAGGGTTAGGATTAGGGTTAGTTTAGGGTTAGGGTTAGGGTTAGTGTTTGGGGTTAGGGTTAGCGTTTCTGTTGGTTTTATGGTTAGAAGTAGTTAGGGTTGGGGTTAGGGTTAGGGTTAGAGTAAATGTTAGGGGTTAGTGTTAGGGTTAGGGTTAGGGTGTTTTGGTTAGGTTTGGGTTAGGGTTAGGGTTTGGGGTTACGGTTGGGGTTGGGATAAGTTTAGAGTTTAGGTTAGGATTAGTGCTAGGGTTTAGTGTTAGGGTTGGGGTTACGGGTTAGGATAAGTGTTAGGGTTAGTGTTGAGGTAGAGTTTGGGGTTAGGGGTTCGGATTAGGGTTAGGAATAGGATTGGGGTTAGGGATAGGGTGTGGTTGGGTTTAGGGTTAGGTTTGGGGTTAGGGGTTAGGTTTAGGGGTTAGGGTTAGTTTTTGTGTTGGGGTTTTGGGTTGGGGTTAGGTTTAAGTTTAGATTAAGGTTAGGGGTTAGTTTTTAGGGTTAGGGTTAGCGTTACTGTTACGTTTGGGTTTAGAAAGGTTTAAGGTTAGGGTTGGGTTTAGGGTTAGCGTTAGGGGTTGTGGTTGGGATTAGGGTTAGGGTTACGGTTAAGATTAGGGTTAGGGTTTAGGGTTAGGGTTAGGGTTAGGGTCTGGGTCATGGTCAGGGTTTACGGTTGGGGTTAGCGTTAGGGCTAGCATTAGCGTTAGGGTTTGCCATAGTGTTTGGGTTAGGGTTAGAGTTTGATGTTAGGGTTAGTGTTAGGGGTTAGGATTAGGTTTTGGGTTAGGGTTCGTAGTAAGGGTTCGGGTTAGGGTTAGGGTTAGTGTTGGGGTTGGGTTTAGGATTGAGGTTGGGGTTAGGGTTGGGGTTGTGTTTGGGGTTATTGTTGGGATTGTGGTGTGGTTTAGAGTTGGTGTTGGGGATATGGTTGGGGTTGGGGTTAGTGTTACGGTTGGGATTAGGGGTTAGGTTTGGGGTTTAGGGTTAGGGTTAGCGTTTCTTTAGGGTTAGGGTTGGGGTTGGGGTTAGTGTTAAGGTTTAGTCTTAGGGTTTAGGGTTAGGGGTTAGGTTAGGGTTAGGGTTGGTGTTGGGGTAGAGGTTAGGGTTAGAGTTCAGGTTGGGATTAGGATTAGAGTTGGATCTGGGGTTAGGGTGGGGTTGGGTTTAGGATTAGGTTTGGGGTTAGGGTTAGGGTTAGGGTTGTTGTTGGGGTTGGGGTTAGGTTTGGGGGTTGAGGCTTAGGCTTTGTGTTGGGGTTCAGGGATAGGGTTAGGGTTAGGTTTAGTTTAGGGTTGGGGTGAGAGTTTGGGATTAGGTTTATGGTTGGTGTTAGGGTTAGCGTTACTGTTAGGTTTAGGTTTAGAAGAGGTTTACGGTTGGGGTTAGGGTTGGGGTTAGCGTTAGGGATTGTGATTAGTTTGGGGTTAGGTTTATGGTCAGGATTAGGGTTAGGGTTTAGGGTTGGGGGTAGGGGTAGGGTTAGGGGTTAAGGTTAGGGGTTAGGTTTAGAGTTAGGGTTGGGGTTGTGGTTTGGGTTGAGGATGGGGTTAGGGTTGGGATTGTGGTTGGGGTTAGTGTTGGGATTGTGGTTGGGTTTGGGGTTGGGGTTGTGGTTAGGGTTAGGGTTGCGGATAGAGGTAGCATTAGGGTTAAGTTTGGGGTTAGGGATAGGGTTAGGGTTAGTGTTGGGATTGGGTTTAGGGTTAGGGTTAGGGTTAGGGTCTGGGTCAGGGTCAGGGTCAGGCTTTAGGGTTGGGGCTAGCGTTAGGGTTAGTTTTAGGGTTAGGGTTAGGGATTAGGGTTAAGTTTAGGGTTAGGGTTCGTAGTAAGGGTTAGGGTTAGTTTGGGGTTAGTTTTGGGGTTGGGGTCAGGGTTGAGGTTGGGGGTTAGGTTTGAGATTGAGTTTGGGGTTATTGTTGGGATTGTGGTGTGTTTTAGAGTTGGGGTTGGGGATATGGTTGGGGTTGGGGTTGGGGTAGGGGTTAGGGTTAGGGTTTAGAGTTGGGGTTAGGGTTAGGTTAGAGTAAGGGTTAGCGTTAGGGTTAGGGTTAGGGATTAGAGGTAGGGTTAGTGTTAGGGTTTAGGGTGAGGGTTAGGGTTAGGGGTTAGGATTCGGGTTAGGGTTAGTGTTGGGGTAGAGGTTGGGGTTAGGGTTCGAGTTAGGGTTAGGGGTTAGAGTTGGGGTTAGGGTTAGGGAGGGTTGGGGTTAGAGTTAGGGTTGGGGTTAGGGTTAGGGTTAGGGGTTGGGGTTAGGGTTAGGTTTAGGTTTAGGGATTAGGGTTAGGGTTGGTGTTGGGGTTTAGGGTTGGGGTTATGGTTGGGGTTAGTTTACGTTTGGGGTTAGGATTTGGGGTTAGGGTTTGGTTTAGGGTTAGGGTTAGCGTTACTGCTAGGTTTGGGTTTCGAAGAGGTTTAGGGTTGGGGTTGGGTTTAGAGTTTAGGGTTAGGTTTGGGGTTTGGGGTTAGGGTTAGCGTTTCTGTAAGGTTTAGGTTTAGAAGAGGATAGGGTGACGGTTGGGGTTAGGGTTAGGGTTAGGGTTAGGTTTGGGGTTGGGGGTTGGGGATAGGGTTAGTGTTGGTGTTTAGGGTTAGGGTTAGGGTTGGGGTTATGGGTTGGGATTAGGATTAGGGTTAGTGTTGGGGTAGTGGTTAGTGTTAGGGTTCGGGTTATGGTTCGGGTTAGGGTTGGCGTTAGGGTTAGGTTGTGGTTGGGGTTAGGGTTACGTTTGGGTTAGGGTTAGGGTTAGCATTAGAGTTTAGGGTTGGGGTTAGGGTTAGGGTTAGTGTTTAAGTTTAGGTTTAGGGTTATGCTTAGGGTTAGTTTGGGGTTAGGGTTAAAGTTTAGGGTTAGTGTTAGTTTTAGCGGTTGGGGTTAGTGTTTAAGTTTGGGTTTAGGATTGGGGTTAGGGTTAGGTTGGGGTTGGGGTTAGAATTTAGGGTTAGGGTTATGTTTGGGGTTAGGGTTAGCGTTATGTTAGGTTTCGGTTTAGAAGGGGTTTAGGGTTAGGGTTAGGGTTAGGGTTAGTGTTTGGGGTTAGGGTTAGCATTTCTGTTTGAGGGTTAGAAGTGGTGAGGGTTAGGGTTAGGTTTGGGGTTAGGTAAATGTTAGTGTTAGGGTTAGGTGTTAGGGTTAGGGTTAGGTGTTTTGGTTAGGTTTGGGTTGGGGTTAGAGTTTAGGGTTACGGTTAGGGTTAGGTTAAGGTTAGAGATTGGGTTAGGATTAGTGCTAGGGTTTGGTGTTAGGGTTGGGGTTACGGGTTAGGATAAGGGTTAGGGTTAGTGTTGAGGTTGGAGTTTAGGGTAAGGTGTTTGGGTTAGGGTTAGGATTAGGGTTGGGGTTAGGGATAGGGTGTGGTTGGGTTTAGGGTTAGTTTTGGGGTTAGGGTTAGGTTTGGTGTTAGTGTTACGGTTAGGGTTAGGTTAGGGGGTTAGGGTTAGGTTTTGTGTTAGGGTTTAGGGTTAGTGTTAGGGTTAAGTTTAGATTAAGGTTAGGGTTAGTTTTTAGGGTTAGGGTTAGCGTTACTCTTATGTTTAGGTTTAGAAGGGTTTAAGATTACGGTTGGGTTTAGGGTTAGCGTTAGGGGTTGTGGTTAGGGTTAGGGTTGGGGTTACGGTTAAGATTAAGGTTAGGGTTTAGGGTTGGGGTTAGGGCTAGTGTCTGAGTCAGGGTCAGGGTTTATGGTTGGGGTTAGTGTTAGGGCTAGCATTAGCGTTAGGGTTTGCCATAGGGTTTGGGTTGGGGTTAGAGTTAGACTTTAGGGTTAGTGTTAGGGGTTAGGGTTAGGTTTGGGGTTGGGGTTCGTAGTAAGGGTTAGGGTTGGGGTTTAGGGTTGGGGTTAGGGTCAGGGTTAGGGTTAGGGTTAGTGTTAGGGTTAGGCTTGGGATTAGTGTTAGGGTTGCGGTTGGGTTAGGGTTAGGGTTATTGTTTGGTGTTAGGGTAAGTGTTTCTCTTAGGGTTAGGGTTAGGGTTAGGTTTGGGTTTTAGGGTTGGGGTTAGGGTTTGGGGTTAGGGTTAGAGTTTCTGTTAGGTTTAGGGTTAGAAGAGGTTGGGGTGAGGTTGGGGTTAGGGTTAGGGTTGGTTTTGGGGTTGGGTTTGGGTGTTGGGGTTAGGGTTAGTGGTTTTGGTTAGGGTTACGGTTGGGTTTGGGTTTGGGGGTTAGGGTTGGTGTTGGGGTTTAGGGTTAGGGTTAGTGTTAGTGGTTAGGATTAGGGTTAGGGTTGGTGTTGGGGTAGGGGTTAGGGTTAGGGTTCGGATTTTGGTTCGGGTTAGGGTTGGGGGTTAGGGTTAGGTTTTGGTTGGGGTTAGGGTTAGGTTTGGGGTTAGGGTTAAGGTTAGGTGTTTAAGTTTAGGTTTGGGGTTATGCTTAGAGTTCGGTTAAGGTTAGGGTTAAAGTTTAGGATTAGTGTTAGTTTTGGGGGTTGGGGTTGGGGTTGGTGTTTAAGTTTAGATTTGGGGTTAGGGTTAGGGTTAGGTTAGGGATTGGGTTAAAATTTAGGGTTAGGTTTGGGTTTGGGGTTAGGGTTAGTGTTATGTTGGGTTTCGGTTTAGAAGATGTTTGGGGTTAGGGTTAGGGTTAGGGTTTGTTTAAGGTTAGGGTTAGGGTTAGTGTTTAGGGTTAGCGTTAGCGTTTCTGTTAGTTTTATGGTTAGAAGTGGTTAGGGTTAGGGTTGGGGTTAGGGTTAGAGTAAATGTTAGGGATAGGGTTAAGGTTAAGGATAGGGTTAGATGTTTTGGTTAGGGTTGGGTTGGGTTGGGGTTTGGGGTTACGTTTAGGGTTGGGTTAGGGTTAGAGGTTGGGTTATAATTAGTGCTAGGGTTTAGTGTTGGGGTTAGGGTTACGGGTTGGGATAAGTGTTAGGGTTAGTGTTGAGGTGAGAGTTTAGGGTTAGGGGTTCGGGTTGGGGTTAGGATTAGGGTTGGGGTTAGGGATAGGGTGTGGTTGGGTTTAGGGTTAGGTTTGGGGTTAGGGTTAGGTTTAGGGGTTAGGGTTAGGGTTTGTGTTAGGGTTTGTGATAGGGTTTGTGATGGGTGTGGTTGGGTTTGGGGTTAGGTTTGGGGTTGGGTTAGGTTTGGGGGTTGGGGTTGGGGTGTGTTGGGGTTTAGGGTTAGGGTTTGGGTTAAGTTTAGATTAAGGTTAGGGTTAGTTTTTGGGGTTAGGGTTAGTGTTACTGTTACGTTTAGGTTTAGAAGAGGTTTACGTTTGGGGTTGGGTTTAGGGTTAGCGTTAGGGGTTGTGGTAAGGTTTGGGGTTAGGGTTACGGTTAAGGTTGGGGTTAGGTTTTAGGGGTTGGGGTTAGGGTTATGGTCTGGGTCACGGTCAGGGTTTACGGTTGGGGTTAGCATTAGGGCTAGCATTAGCGTTAGGGTTTGCCATAGGGTTTGGGTTGGGGTTAGAGTTTGACGTTAGGGTTAGTGTTAGGGGTTAGGGTTAGGGTTGGGGTTAGGTTTTAGAGTTAGTGTTAGATTTGGGTTTAGGGTTAAGGATTAGGGTTAGAGTTAGTGTTAGGTTTTAAGCTTAGTGTTAGGGGTTAGGATTACGGTTAGGGTTAGTGTTGGGGTAGAGGTTATGGTTGGGGTTCGGGTTAGTGTTGGGGTTAGGGTTGGGGTGGGATTTGGATTAGGGTTGGGGTTGGGGTTAGGGTTAGGTTGGGGTTAGCGTTACTGTTGGGTTTAGGTTTAGAAGAGTTTAGGGTTAGGGTTAGGGTTGGGGTTAGTGTTGGGGGGTTGGGGTTAGGGTTAGGGTTAAGGTTACGGTCAGGATTGGGGTTGGGGTTTGGGGTTAGGGTTAGGGAAGGTTTAGGGGGTTAAGGTTAGGTTTAGGGTTAGGATTGGGGTTGGGGTTAGTGTTGAGGATGGGTTTAGGGTTGGGATTGGGGTAGGTTTGTGTTGGGATTGTGGTTGGTTTTAGGGTTGGGGTTGTGGTTGGTGTTAGGGTTGGGGATAGGGTTAGGGTTAGGGTTAAGGTTGGGGGTTAGGGTTAGGGGTTAGGGTTAGTGTTGGGATTGGGTTTAGTTTTATGGGTAGGGTTGGGGTCTGGGTCAGGGTCAGGGTTTAGGGTTAGGGTTAGCGTTAGGGTTTAGCATTAGCGTTGAGGTTAGCCATGGGGTTTGGGTTAGGGTTAGGGTTAGGCGTTAGGGTTAGTGTTAGGTTAGGGTTAGCGGTTAGGGTTAGGTTTAGGGTTAGGGTTCGTAGTAGGGATTAGGGTTAGGTTTAGGGTTACTGTTGGAGTTGGGTTTAGGGTTGAGGTTGGGGTTGGGTTTGAAATTGTGGTTGGGTTTATTGTTGGGATTGTGGTGGCGTTTAGGTTAGGGGTGGGAATATGGTTAGTGTTGGGGTTAGGGTTAGCATTGGGGTTAGGGTTGGGGTTAGTGTTAGGGTTGGGATTAGGGTTGGGGTTAGGGTTTAGGGGAAGGTTGAGCGTTTCTCTTAGGGTTGGGGCTTGGGGTTGGTGTAGGGGTTTGGGGTTAGGTTGGGATTAGGGTTAGGGTTAGTGTTTGGGGTTAGGGTTAGCGTTTCTGTTAGGTTCAGGGTTGGAAGAGGCTAGGGTTAGGGTTGGGGTTGGGGTTAGAGTGAGTGTTGGGGGTATGGTTAGGGGTTGGGTTTAGGGTTAGGGATTTTGGTTAGTGTTGGGGTTAGGGTTGAGGGTTAGTGTTGGGGTTGGGTTTAGGGTTAGGGATTAGAGTTAGGGTTGGTGTTGGTGTTTGGGGTTGGGGTTAGGGTCAGGGGTTAGGATTAGGTTTAGGTTTTTGTTGGGGTAGAAGTTCAGCGTTAGGGTTCTGGTTGGGGTTCGGGTTGGGTTTGGGGTTGGGGGTGGGGTTGGGATTAGGGTTAGGATTGGGGTTAGGGTTAGGGTTAGGGTTAGTGTTAGGATTAGGGTTGGGTTGGGGGTTAGGGTTAGGGTAGGGTTTAGGGTTGGGATTAGGTTTGGGGTTAGTTTGGTTTTGGGGTTGGGGTTTAGGGTTGAGGGTTAGGGTTGGTTTAGGTTTGGGGTTGGGGGTTGGGGTTAGGGGTTAGGGTTAGTTTAGGTTTGGGGTTAGGGGTTGGGGTTGGGGGTTAGGTTTAGGGTTAGCGTTACTTTTAGGTTTAGGTTTAGAAGGGTTTAGGGTTAGGGTTAGGTTTAGGTTCAGTGTTTGTAGTAGGGGTTAGGGTTAGGATTGGGGTTGGGGTTGGGGTTTAGGGTTGGGGTTGGGGTTAGCATTAGTGTTAGGTTTAGGTTTAGAAGAGGTTTAAGTTTGGGTTAGGGTTAGCGTTAGGTGTGTTGGTAGGAGTTAGGGTTGGGGTTACGGTTAGGATTAGTGTTAGGGGTTGGGGGTAGGGGTAGGGGTAGGTTTAGGGGTAGGGTTAGGGGATAAGTTATGGTTAGGGTTAGGGTTGGGATTGGGGTTTGGGTTGACGATGGGATTATGGTTGGGATTGGGGTTGGGGTTAGTGTTGGGATTGTGGCTGGGTTTAGGGTTGGGGTTGTGGTTGGGGTTAGGGTTGGGGATAGGGATAGGGTTGGGTTTCAGTTTGGGGTTAATGTGGGGTTAGGGTTAAGGTTAGTGTTGGGATTGGGATTAGGGTTAGGGTTAGGATTAGCTTCTGGGTCAGGGTCAGGCTTTGGGGTTAGGATTAGCGTTAATCTAGCATTAGCATTAATGTTAGCCATGGGGCTTGGGTTGGGGTTAGGTTTAGACGTTAGGGTTGAGTGTTAGGGCTAGGGTTAGGTTAATGTTAGGGTTTGTAGTAAGGGATAGGGTTATGTTAGGGTTATTGTTGGGGGTTAGGTTTAGGGTTGACGGTGGGGTTAAGGTTGAGATTGGGGTTGTGGTTTTGTTGGGATTGTGGTGGGGTTTAGGGTTGGGTTTGGGGATATGGTTAGGGTTGGGGTTAGTGTTAGGGTTGGTATTGGTGTTAGGGTTATGGTTGGGCTTAGGGTTAGGTTTAGGGTAGGTTTGGGGTTAGGGTTAGCGTTTCTCTTGGGGTTAGGTTTGGTGTTGGGGTTTAGGATTAGGGTTAGGGTTAGGTTAGGGTTAGGGTTAGGGTTGGGGTTTAGGGTTAGGGGTTAGCGTTTCTGTTAGGTTTGGGGTTATAAGAGTTTAGGGTTAGTGTTGGGGTTGGGTTTGGGGTTAGAGTTGGTGTTGGGGTTATGGTTGGGGGGTTGGGGTTGGGGTTAGGGGTTTTGGTTAGGGGTTAGGTTTGGGGTTGGGGTTTGGGGTTAGGTTTAGGGTTAGGAATTGGGGTGGGATTAATGTTGGGGTTTAGGGTTGGGGTTGGGTTTGGGCGTTGGGATTGGGCTTGGGGTTGGTTTTGGGGTAGAGGTTGGGGTTAGGGTTCTGGTTGGGATTAGGATTAGGTTTGAGGTTAGGATTAGGGTTGGAGTTAGGGTTAGGGTTAGGGTTGGTGTTAGGATTAGGGTTAGGGGTTAGGTTTAGTGTTAGTGTTTAGGATTAAGTTTGGGGTTAGGGTTGGGTTGGGTTTAGGATTGGGGTTTAGGGTTGGGGTTAGGGTTGGGGTTAGCATTACTGTTGGGTTTGGGTTTAAGAGGGTTGGGGTTAGGTTTAGGGTTAGTGTTTGTAGTGAGGGTTAGGGGGTTGGGGTTAGGGTTAGAGTTGGAGTTGGGTTTAAGATTGAGGTTGGGGTTATGGTTGGGATTGGGGTTTGGTTTATTGTTGGCATTGTGGTTGGATTTTGAGTTGTGGTTGGGGATATGGTTAGGGTTGGGGTTAGCGTTAGGGTTGGGGTTAGTGTTATGGTTGGGGTTGGGTTAGGGTAGGGGTTAGGGTTAAGGTTAGGGTTTAGAGTTAGAATTAGCATTTCTCTTGGGGTTGGGGTTATGGTTAGGGTTTACAGTTAGTTTTATGCTTGGGTTGGGGTTGGGGTTGGGGTTGGGGTTTAGGGTTAGGGTTAGCGTTTCTGTTAGGTTTAGTTTTAGAAGAGGTTGGGGTGAAGGTTGGGGTTAGGGTTAGAGCTAGTGTTGGGGTTCGGTTTGGGGGTTAGGGTTAGGTTTAGGGATTTTGGTTGGGGTTAGGATTGGGGTTAGTGTATAGGGTTGGGGTTTGGGTTGAGGGTTGGGGTTAGGGTTGGTGTTGGGATTAGGGTTAGACTTGGGGTTAGGGGTTAGGATTAGGGTTAGGGCTAATTTTGGGGTAGGGGTTAGGGGTAGGGTTCGGGTTGGGGGTTGGGTTTGGGGTTGGAGTTAGGGTTAGGGTGGGGTTTGGTTTAGGGTTAGGTTTGGGGTTGGGGTTACGGTTGGGGTTGGTGTTAGGGTTAGGGTTAGGGTTGGGTTTAGGTTTAGAACAGGTTTAAGTTTAGGGTTAGGGTTTAGCATTAGGGGTTGTGGTTGGGTTAGGGTTAGGGTTATGGTTAGGATGAGGGTTAGGGTTTAGGGTTGGGGTTAGGGGTAGGGTTAGGGGTTACGGTTAGGGGTTAGGGTTAGGTTTGGTGTTGTGGTTTGGGTTGAGGATGGGGTTATGTTTGGGATTGGGGTTGGGGTTAGTGTTGGGATTGTGGTTGGGTTTAGAGTTGGTGTTGTGGTTAGGGTTAGGGTTGGGGATAGGGATAGGGTTATGCTTAAGGTTGGGGTTAGGGTTAGGGTTAGGGATAGGGTTATTGTTGGAGTTGGGTTTAGGGTTAGGTTAGAGTTAGGGTTGGGGTTGGGGTTAGGGGCTATGGTTAGCTTTTTGTTAGGTTTAGGGTTAGAAGAGGTTGGGGTTGGGGTTAGGGTTGGGGTTAGAGTTTGTGTTAGTTTTGGGGTTGGGGTTTGGGGTTGGGGTTAAGGGTTTTGGTTGGGTTTAGAGTTGGGGTTAGGGTTTAGGGTTAGTGTTGGGATTAGGTTTGGGGTTAGGGATTAGAGTTGGGGTTAGTGTTGGTGTTTGGGTTTAGGGTTGGGGTTAAGGGTTGGGATTAGGTTTAAGTTTAGTGTTGGGGTGGGGTTTAGGGTTGGGGTTCGGGTTCGGGTTAGGGTTTAGGTTGTGGTTTGGGTTGACGATGGGGTTGGGGTTGGGATTGAGGTTGGTGTTAGGGTTGGGATTGTGGTTGGGTTTAGGGTTGGGGTTGTGGTTAGCGTTAGGGTTGCGGATAGGGTTAGGGTTAGGGTTAAGTTTGGGGTTAGGGTTAGGTTTGGGGTTGGGTTTGGCTTTAGGGTTAGTGTTAGGGTTAAGGTCAGGGTCAGGGTCAGTGTATGGGGTTAGTGTTAGCGTTAGGGTTAGCTTTAGCGTTAAGGCTAGCCATAGGGTTTGGTTTAGGGTTAGAGTTAGACGTTAAGGTTAGTGTTGGGTTTAGAGTAAGGGGTTAGGGTAAGGTTTGGGATTAGGGTTCATAGTAAGGGTTAGGGTAAGGGTTAGGATTGGTGTTGGGTTTAGGGTTGGGATTGGAGTTGGGGTTATTGTTGGGATTGTGGTTGGGTTTAGGGTTGGTGTTGGGGACATGGCTAGGTTTGGGGTTAGGGTTAGTGTTAGGGTTGTGGTTTGTGTTAGGGTTGGGGTTGGGGTTATGGTTAGGTTTGGGATTTGGGTTTAGGGTTTAGCGTTTCTCTTAGGGTTAGGTTAGGGTTGGGGTTAGGGTTAGGTTTATGGTTGGGGTTGGGGTTTGGGGTTAGGGTTAGCGTTTCTGTTAGATTTAGGGTTAGAAGAGGTTAGGGGTTAGGGTTAGGGGTTGGGGTTAGGGTTACAGTTAGTGTTAGGGGTTGGGGTTGGGGGTTAGGGGTTGGGGTTGGGGTTGGGGTCAGCGTTATGTTAGGTTTAGGTTTAGAAGAGGTTTGGGGTTAGGGTTAGGGTTAGGGTTAGCGTTAGGGGTTTTGGTTAGGGTTTCTGTTAGGGTTATGGTTGGGTTTGGGGTTAGGGACAGGGTTAGGGTTAGGGTTAGGTTTAGGGTTAGGGTCTGGGTCAGGGTCAGGGGTCAGGCTTTAGGGTTACAGTTAGGGTTAGGATTAGGGTTAGGGTTAGGGTTGGGGTTGGGGTCTGGGTCAGGGGTCAGGCTTTGGGGTTACGGTTAGCGTTAGGGTTAGCATTAGCGTTAAGGTTAGCCATAGGGTTTGGGTTAGGGTTAGAGATAGAGCGTTAGGGTTAGTGTTGGGGTTAGGGTTAGGGATTAGGGTTAGGTTTAGGGTTGGGGTTCGTAGTAAGGGTTGGGGTTGGGTTAGGGTTAGTTTTGGGGTTGGGTTCAGGGTTGAGGTTGGGGTTAGGTTTGAGATTGGGGTTGGGGTTATTGTTGGGATTGTGGTGTGGTTTAGAGTTGTGGTTGGGGATATGGTTGGGGTTGGGGTTAGGGTTAGGGTTAGGGTTGGGTTTAGTGTTACGGTTGGGATTGGAGTTAGGGTTAGGGTTGGGGTTGGGGTTGGGGGTTAGGGTTAGGGTTTGGGGTTTAGGGTTAGCATTTCTCATAGGGTTAGGGTTAGGGTTAAGGTTAGGGTTTAGAGTTAGGGTTAGGGTTAGGTTAGAGTTAGGGTTAGGGGTTAGGGTTAGGGTTGGGGTTAGCGTTTCTGTTAGTTTTAGGGTTAGAAGGGGTTAGGGATAGGGTTGGGGTTACGGGTAGGGTTAGAGTTAATGTTGGGGTTAGGGTTAGGGTTTATGGTTGGGGTTAGGGGTTTTGGTTAGTTTTAGTGTTAGGGTTAGGGTTTAGGGTTAGTGTTAGGGTTGGGTTTAGGGTTAGCGATTAGAGTTAGGGTTAGTGTTAGGGTTTAGGGTTAGGGTTAGGGTTAGGGGGTTAGGATAACGGTTGGAGTTAGTGTTGAGGTAGATGTTACGGTTGGGGTTCGGGTTAGGGTTGGGGTTAGGGGTAGGGTGGGGTTGCGATTAGGGTTATAGTTGGGGTTAGGGTTAGGGTTGGTGGTAAGGTTAGGGTTAGGGTTTGGGTTAGCATTACTGTTAGGTTTAGGTTTAGAAGAGGTTTAGGGCTAGGGTTCGTAGTAAGGCATAGGGTTAGTGTTAGGGTTAGGGTTGGGGTTGGGTTTATGGTTGAGGTTGGGGTTAGGGTTGGAGTTGGTGTTGGGATTATTGTTGGGATTGTGGTTGGATTTAGGGTTGGGGTTGGGGTTAGGGTTGGGGTTAGGGTTAGGGTTGGGGTTAGTGTTAGGGTTGGGGTTAGTGTTTGGTTGGGGTTAGTGTTTGGTTGGGGTTGGGTTAGGGTTAGGGTTGGGTTTAGGATTAGGTTGGTGTTAGGGTTAGGTTAGGGTTAGGTTTAGGGATTAGTGTTAGGGTTTGTGCTAGGGTTTAGGGTTAGTGTTAGGGTTAGGTTTAGGTTAGGGTTAGGTTTGGGGTTTAGGGTTAGGTTTGGGGTTAGTGTTAGGGTTAACTTTACTATTAGGTTTAGGTTTAGAAAGTTTAAGTTTGGGGTTGGGGTTTAGCGTTAGGGATTGTGTTTAGGTTAGGTTTAGGGTTAGGGTTAAGGTTAGGATAAGGATTAGGGTTTAGGGTTTTGGGTAGGGGTAGGTTTAGGGGTTAGGGTTAGGGTTAGGGTTAGGTTCGGGGTTGTGGTTTGGGTTGAGGATGGGGTTATTTTTGGGATTAGGGTTGAGGTTAGTGTTGGGATTGTGGTTGGGTTTAGGGTTGTTGTTGTGGTTAGGGTTAGGGTTGGGGATAGGGGTAGGTTTAGGGTTAAGGTTGGGATTAGCGTTAGGGTTAGGGTTAGGGATAGGGTTAGTGTTGGAGTTGGGTTTAGGGATAGGGTTATGTTACAGTTAGGGTTAGGGTTAGGGTTAGGTTTAGGTTTGTGTTAGTTTTAGGGTTAGGGTTAGGGGTTTCTGTTAAGTTTAGAGTTAGGGTTAGGGTTGAGGGTTAGTGTTAGGGTTAGGTTTAGGGTTAGGGATTATAGTTGGGGTTAGTGTTAGTGTTCAGGGTTGGGTTTAGGGTCAGGGGTTAGGATTAGGTTTAGGTTTAGTGTTGGGGTCGAGATTACGGTTGGTGTTCGGGTTCAGGTTCGGGTTGGGTTTAGGGTTAGGGTGGGGTTGGGATTAGTGTTAGGATTGGGTTTAGGGTTAGGGCTAGGGTTGGTGTTACGGTTAGGGTTAGGTTAGGGGTTAGGGTTAGGGGTAGGGTTTAGGGTTAGGATTAGGTTTAGTGTTAGTTTAGGTTTGGGGTTAGGGTTTGGGGTTAGGGTTAGGGTTAGTTTAGGTTTAGGGTTAGGGGTTGGGGTTAGGGTTAGGGTTAGTTTGGGTTTAGGGTTAGGGGTTGGGGTTGGGGTTAGGGTTAGGGTTAGGGTTAGCGTTACTTTTAGGTTTAGGTTTAGAAAGGGTTTAGGGTTGGGGTTAGGGTTAGGTTTAGGTTCAGGGTTCGTAGTAAGGGTTAGGGTTAGGATTAGGGTTAGGGTTGGGGTTTAGGGTTATTGTTAGGGTTAGCATTAGTGTTAGGTTTAGGTTTAGAAGAGGTTTAAGTTTAGGGTTAGGGTTAGGGTTAGCGTTAGGGGTTTTGGTAGGAGTTGGGGTTGGGGTTACGGTTAGGATTAGTGTTAGGGGTTAGGGTTAGGGGTAGGGGTAGTATTAGGGGTACAGTTAGGGGATAAATTTAGGGTTAGGGTTAGAGTTGGAATTGGGTTTTGGGTTGACTATGGGGTTATGGTTGGGGTTGGGGTTGGGGTTAGTGTTGGGATTGTGGTTGGGTTTAGGGTTGGGGTTGTGGTTAGGGTTAGGGTTGGGGATAGGGATAGGGTTAGGTTTCAGTTTGGGGTTAATGTTAGTTTTAGGGTTAGGGTTAGTGTTGGGATTGGGTTTAGGGTTAGGGTTGGGGTTAGTTTCTGGGTCAGGGTCAGGCTTTAGGGTTAGGATTAGCGTTAGTGTTAGCATTAGTGTTAGGTTAGCCATAGGGCTTGGGTTAGGTTTAAATTTAGACGTTAGGGTTAGTGTTAGGGTTAGGGTTAGGTTTAATGTTAGGGTTCGTAGTAAGGGATAGGGTTATGTTAGGGTTCGTGTTGGGGTTGGGTTTAGGGTTGAAGGTGGGGTTAGGGTTGGGGTTGGGGTTGTGGTTATTGTTGGGATTGTGGTGGGGTTTAGGGTTGGGGTTGGGGATATGGTTGGGGTTGGGGTTAGGGTTAGGGTTAGGGATTAGGGTTTAGAAATAGGGTTGGGTTTAATGTTAGGGTTAGTGTTAGGAGTAGTGGTAGGGATAGGGGTGGTGGTTAAGGTTAGGATTAGTGTTAAGGTTAGGGTTGTGTTAGGGTTAGGGTTAATGGTAGGTAGAAGGGTAGTTGTGGGTTTAGGGTTAGGGTTAGAAGATTTGGGTTTAAGATTATGGTTAGGGATACGGTTAGGGTTAGGGTTAGAGTTATGGGTAAGGTTTCGGGTTAGGGATAGTGTTAGTGTTAGGGTTTAAGGTTAGGGTTAGAGTTTGAGTTAGGGTAAGGTATTAGGTTTATGGTTAGGTGTTACGGTTAGGAATAGGTGTAGAGGTATGGGTAGGGGCATTGGTTGGACTTAGGGATAGGGTTAGGGTTGTGTTAGGGTTTGGGTTTAGGATTTAGGGTTAGGGTTAGTGTTAGGTTTACTGTTAGGGCTAGGGATAGGTTTCGGGATAGGGCTAGGGCTATGGTTAGGGTTATGGTTGGGTTTTAGGGTTAGGATTAGGGTTAGGATTAGGGATAGGGTTTAGGGTTAGTGTTAGGTGTTTGCTTTAATGTTAGGGTTGGGGTTAGGGTTTAGAGTTTAAGGGTAGGGTTATGGTTAGGGTTAGTGCTAGGGTTGGGTCTGGGGCTGGGGCTAGGGGTTAGAACTGGGCTAAGGTTAGGGTTAGGGTTAGTGTTGGGTGAGTTATAGGGTGAGCGTTAGGGGTAGGGGTCGGGTTGTGTTAGGGTTAGGGTTGGGTTAGGGTTAGGGTTAGGTTTAGGTTTAGGGGTTAGCGTGGGTTTGGGGTTAAGGTTTGGTTTGGGGTTAGGGTTAGGGTTAGCGTTACTCTTAGGTTTGGGTTAGAAGAGGTTTAAGCTTCGTGTTAGGGTAGGGTTAGGGGTTAGGGTTAGGGGTTTGGTTAGGGTTAGAGTTACGGCTAGGGTTGGGGTTAGGGGTTTTGGTTAGGTTAGGATTACGGTTGGGGTTAGGGTTAGGGGTTAGGGTTAGCGTTAGTGTTAGGGTTAGGAGTTAGGGTTGCTTTAGGGTTAGGGTTAGGGTTAGGTTTGTGGCTAGGCGCTAGGACTGGGGTCTAAAGCTAGGGCTATGTCTGGGGCTAGGGCTATTACTAGGGTTAGGGTTGGGGTTGGGGTAAGGGTAGGATTAGGGGTTGATGTTAGTGTTAGGGGTTGGGGTCAGGGTTGGGTTAGGGTTAGGGTTGGGTTTCGGGTTAGGGTTAGTGTTAGTCTTAGGTTTAGGGCTAGCTTTAGGGTTAGGGTTAGGGTTTATGGTTTAGGGTTGGGGTAAGGGCTAAGGTTAATTTCAGGGCAAGGGCTAGTGCTGGGGCTACGGCTACAGCTAGGGCTAATGTAAGGGTTAGTGTTTAGTGTTAGTGTTGGGTTTGGGTTTAGGATTTGGGGTTAGTGTGGGTTTAGGGGGTAGGGTTAGGGTTAGTTTTAAGTTTTAGGGTTTAGGATTAGCTTTAGGTTAGGGTTCGGGTTAGGGATAGGGTTAGGGCTAGGGTTAGTGTTAGGATTATGGGTTAGTGTTATGGGTAGGGGTAGGAGTAGGAGTAGGGGAAGGTGTATGGCTTGGGGTTAGGGTTAGGGGTAGGCTTGGGTTAGGGTTAGGGTTAGGGTTTGGGTTTATGGTTAGGGTTAGGGTTAGGGCTAGGGATAGGGTTAGGGCTATGGCTGGTGCTAGGGCTAATGTTAGGGTTAGGGTTAGTGCTAGGGGTTAGAGGCAGTGGTAGGGGTAGGGGTTTGAGTTTGGCTTAGGGTTATGTTTAGGGTTGGGTTAGGGTTCGGTTTAGGGTTTAGGGTAAGGTATAGGGTTAGGGTTAGGATTAGGGCTAGGAATAGGGTTAGGGCTAGGGCTAGTGCTCAGGTTGGGGGCTGGGGCTGGGGTAAGGGTTAGGATTAGGGTTTAGGGTTAGGGTTAGGGTTAGGATTAGGGCTAGGGCTAGGGCTGGGGCTAGAGTTAGGGTTAGGGTTAGGGTTGGGTTTGAGGTTAGTGTGGGTTTAGGGTAGGGTTGGGGTTGGGGTTAGGGTTAGCGTTAGCGTTACTGTTTGGTTTAGGGTAAGAAGGGTTTAGGTTTGGGGTTAGGTTTAGCGTTAGGGGTTCGTGTTAGGGTTAGGGGTTAAGGTTACGGGTAGGGTTAGGGGTAGGGAAAGGGGAAGGGGTATGGGTTGGGGCTAGAGTTAGGGTTAGGGTTAGGGTTGTGTTAGTGTTAGGGTTAGCATTAAGGTTAGGGTTTAGGGTTTATGGTTATGGTTAAGTTTAAGTTTAGTGTGAGGGATAGGTTTAGGGCTAGGAGTAGGGCTGGGGCTAGGGTTAGGGGTTAGGGTTAAGTTTAGGTTTAGGGTAGGGTTAGGGTTAGGGTTGGGGGTTGGGGTTAGGGTTAGGCTTAGGGTTGGGGCTATGGCTGGGGTTGGGGCTGGGGCTGGTGCTATGGCTGGGGCTACGGCTGGGGCTAGGGTTAGGGTAAGGGTTGGGGTTAGGGTTGAGGCTTAGGGGTTGGGGCTATGGCTGGGGTTGGGGCTATGGTCAGTGCTAGGGCTGGGGCTACAGCTAGGGGCTGGGGTTCAGGTAGTGTTGGCGTTAGAGATACGGTTGGGGTTAGGGGCAGGGTTAGCTTTGGGGTTGGGGTATAGAGTTAGGGTTAAGGGTTAGGGGTAGGATTAGTGTTAGGGTTGGGGTTACTCTTGGGGTTGGGAGTTAGGGTTAGGGTTAGGGTTACGGTTGGGGTGAGGATTAGGGTTAGGGTGAGGAATAGAGTTTAGGGATAGCATTAGTGTTAGGGTTATGGTTCGGGTTGGGTTGGGTTTAGGGTTGTGGTTGGGGTTAGGGTTAACTTTGGGGTTAGCGTTACTTTTAGGGTAAGGGTTAGAAGAAGTTTAGGTTTAGGGTTGGGTTTAGAATAATGATACGGATAGGGCTAGGGTTTAGGGTTAGGGTTAGGATTAGGGTTAGGGTTAGGGGTTAGGGTTAGGGTTAGGGTTAGGGATAGGGTTAGAGTTAGGAATTCTTGTTAGGGTTAGGGTTAGGTTTATGGTTGGGTTGGGGTTAGGGTGTAGAGTTTGGGGTTAGGGTTAATGTTAGGGATAAGATTTAGGGTTAGGGTTAGGATTAGGTTTAGGATTTGGAGTTTGGGTGGGGTTGGGGTTGGGATTGGGGTGTAGAGTATGGGGTTAGGATTAGGGTGTGGGATATGGGGTTAAGGTTAGTGTTAGATTTAGGGTTAGGATTAGGGTTAGTGTTGGCGTTAGGGTGAGGTTTGGGGTTAGTGTTAGGGTTAGGATTAGGTTGAGGGTTAAGGTAGGGTTAGGGTTGGGGTTGGGGATGCCTAGGGTTGGGGCTACGGCTGGGGCTAGAGCTACGGCTGGGGCTTACGGCTAGGGCTGGGTTGGGGTAAGGGTTGGGGTTTAGGGTTAGGGTTAGGGGTTGGGTTTTTGGGGTTTAGGGTTGGCGTTAGGTTTGGGGTTAGGGTTAGGGCAAAGTTAGGTTTAGGGTTAGGGTTTAGGATTAGGGTTGGTGTTAGAATTTGGGGTTAGGATTAGGATTAGTGTTAGGGGTTAGGGTTACTCTTAGGGTTAGGAGTTAGGGTTAGGGTTACGGTTATAGTGGGGTTACGGTTACGGTGAGGGTTGGGGGTTGGGGTTAGAGTGAGGGATAGATTTTGGGGTTGGGGTTAGGGTGAGTGTTAGTGTTAGTGTTAGGGATAGGGTTAGGGTTAGTGTTGGGGTTAGGGTTAGGTTTAGGGTTAGGGTAGGTTTGGGGTTGGGGTTGGGGTTGGGATTAGGTTTAGGGTTAGTGGTACTGTTAGGGTTAAGGTTAGAAGAGGTTTAAATTTAGGGTTAGAGTTAGAACAGGGTTGGGGTTATGGTTGGGGTTTGGGTTAGGGTTGGGGTTTGGGTTAGGTTTGGGGTTAGGGTTATGGTTGGGTAAGGATGAGGGTTAGGGTTAGGGTTTGGGGTTTGGGTTGGGGGTTAGTGATAGGGTTCAGGTTAGGGTTGGGCTTTGGGGTTAGGGTTAGTGTTATTGGTTGGGGTTGGGGTTGGGCTTAGTGTCAGGGTTAGGGTTAAGTTTAGAGATAGGGTAGGGTTAGGGTTCGGGTTGGCTTTGGGGTTAGTATTAGCGTTAGGTTTAGGGTTGGGGTTGGGTTAGGGTTTATGGTTTAGAGATAGGGTGAGGGATAGAGTTAGGATTAGGGTTAGCGTTGGGTTAGGGTTAAGGTTGGGTTTTTAGCTGGGGCTAAGGCTGGGGCTACGGTTATGTTTAGGCTTAGGGGTAGGGGTATGGTTGGGGATGTGGCAAGTGTTACTGTTACGGTTGGGGTAGAAGAGTTTTAAGTTTGGGGTTATGGTTTGAATAGAGTTTGATTTGAGGTTTAGGATTTGGGGTTAAGGTTAGTTTGGGGTTAGAGTTAAGGTTTAGAGTTAGGGTTAGGTTCATTGTTTAGGGTTAGTGTTAGGGTTGAGGAAGGGGTATGTTAGGGGTTGTGGTTTGGGTTGGGGTTAGGGTTCAGTGTTAGGATTAGGGTTAGGGATAGACGTGGGGTTATGGTTAGGGTTGGGTTAGGGTTAGGGATAGGGGTAGGGTTAGAGGTTGAGGTTAGTGTTAGGGTTAGGGTTAGGGTTAGGGTTAGGGTTGGGTTAGGGTTAGTGTTTAGGGTGAGGATTAGGGGTAGGGGTAGGGGGTACAGTTAGTGTTGTTGCTAGGGTTAGGGTTAGGGTTGGCATTGGGTTGGGTTTAGGGTGGGGGTAGGGTGAGGGTTAGGGATAGGGCTAGGTTTAGGGACAGGGCTAGTGCTGGGGCTGGGGCTACGCCAAAGCAAAGTTTGGGGTTAGGGTTGGTGTTTGGGGTTAGCGTTAAGGTTAGGCTTTAGGGTTAGGGTTAGTGTTATTGGTTGGGGTTAGTGTTAAGATTAGTTTAGATTTGGGTTTAGGTTTAAGGTTAGTGTTAGTGTTAGGGTTAGGTTTGGGTTTAGTGATAAGGTTAGGGTTAGGTTTAGGGTTAGGGTAGGTTCATGGTTGGGGTTTGAGTTGGGGCTCGGGTAGGGGTTGGGGTTAGCGTTACTGTTAGGGTTAGAGTAAGAAGGGTTTAGATTTAGGGTTAGGGTTAGAATAGGGTTAAGGTTAGGGTTAGGGTAGGGTTAGGGTTAGAGTTGGGGTTAGGGGTAGGGGTAGGGGTAGGATTAGGGGTTGAGGGTTTTGTTGGGGTTAGGGTTGGCGTTGGGTTAGGGTTACGGTTGGGTTTGGGGCTAGTGCTAGGGCTAGGGTTTAAAGCTAGGACTATGTCTAGGGATAGGGCTAGGACTAGGTTTAGGGTTAGGGTTATTGGTAAGGGTAGGATTAGGGGTTGAGGCTAGCGTTGGGGTTGGGGTTAGGGTTGAGTTAGGGTTAGGGTTGGGGTTTGGATAGGGTTGGGGTAGGAGTACGAATATGGGTAGGGGTATGGGTTGTGGTTAGGATTAGGGTTTGGGTTGGGGTTGGGTTGGGGTTAGGGTTTGTTTTAGGGTTAGCATTTAGGATTTAGGGTTAAGGTTAAATGTAGGGTTGAGTTAGGCCTAAGGATAGGGTTGGGGCTGGGGCTAGTGCTAGGGGTAGGGATAGGGCTAGGTCAGGGGTTAGGGTTAGTGTTAGGATCAGCGTCAGGGTCAGGGTCAGAGTCAGTGTCAGGTTTTAGGGTGGGTTTAGCGTTGGGGTTAGTGTTGGGGTTGGGTTAGAGGTTAGCGTTAGTGTTAGGGTTAGGATTAGGGTTAGGGTTAGGGGTTAGGTTTGGGGTTGGGGTTGGGGTTTGGGTTGGGGTTAGGGTTGGGGTTGGGGTTGGGTTTGGGCTTAGGGTTAGGGTTAGGATTAGGGTTGGGTTTAGCATTGGGGTTGGGGTTAGGGATAGCGTTAGGTTTAGGGTTAGGTTTAGGTTTAAGATTTAGGGTTTTTGTAGGGTTAGGTTTATGGTTAGGGTTAGTGATAGGGTTTAGTGTTTAGGATTAGTGTTAGGGTTAGGGTTAGGGCTAGGGATAGGGTTAGGGCTAGTGTTAGGGTTAGTGTTATGGTTAATATTAGGGTTAGGGTTAGGTTTAAGTTATTTTTAGGGTTAGAGTTAGTTTTATTCTTAGAGTTTGGGTTAGGGTTAGGGTTAGGTTTAGGGTTGGGGTTTAGGGTTAGGGGTAAGGTTATGGTAAGGGCTAGGGCTGGGGTAAGGGTAAGAGTTCAGTTTGGGATATGGTTAGTTGTAAGTATAGGGGTAGGGTTAGGGTTGAGGCTTATGGTTGGGGGTTAGGGTTAGTATTAGGTTTAGGGGTAGTAGTATGGGGATGGGTTGGGGTCAGGGTTAAGGTTAGTGGTATGGTTGGGTTAGGTTTTTGTTGGGGTTAGGATTGGGGTTAATGTTAATATTAGGGTTGGGGCTAGAGATGGGGTTAGGGCGAGGGCTATTGCTAGGGCTATGGCTAGGGCTTAGACTGGGGTTAGAGGAAGGGTTAGAGTTTTGGGATACTGTATGGTTTACGGTTATGGTTAGTGTTAGGGGTTGGGGTTAGGGTTAGGGTTAGAGTTATTGGTTTGGGGCTAGGGGTACAGGTAGGGGAATGGGTTGAACTTAGTGTTAGGGTTGGGGTTTGGTTACAGTTAGTGTTAGGGTTAGGGTTGGGGTTAGGGTTGGTGTTAGGGTTGGGGTTAGTGTTAGGATTGGGGTTGAGGATAGGGTTAGGGTTGGGGTTGGGTTTAGGTTTAGGGTTGGTGTTAGGTTTAGGGTTAGGTTTATGGGTAGGGTTAGTGTTTGGGTTTGGTTTAGGGATAGGTTTACTGTTTAGGTTTAGGGTTAGGGTTAGGATTAGTGTTGGGGTTGAGGTTTGGGGTTAGTGTTAGGGTTGGGGTTTGGGGTTAGGGTTACTGTTGGGGTTACGGTTGGGTTGGGGTCAGGGTCAGGGTCAGGGTCTGTGTTTAGGGTTACGTTTAACATTAGGGTTAGCATTAGGGTTAGGGTTAGGGTTAGCGTTAGGTGTTAGGGTTAGGGTTACGGATATGGTTTAGGGTTAGGGTTAGGGTCAGAGTCAGGGTCAGAGTCAGGGTCATGGTCAGAGTTAGGGTCAGGGTTTAGGGTTAGGTTTAGCATTAGGGGTTATGGTTAGGGTTAGTTTTGGGGTTGGGTCTGGGGCTAAGGCTAGGTTTAGGGCTGGGCTGGGGCTAGGGTTAGGGTTGGGGTTGGGTTAGGGTTAGGGTTGGGGTTTAGCATTAGGGTTAGGGTTAGGGTTAGGGTATCAGGGTTAGGTTTGAGTTAGGGATAGGGTTAGGGTTAGGGTTTAGTGTTAGGTTTAGGGTTAGTGTTGGGATTAGGGGCTGGGGTTGGGGTTGGGTTTTGGGGTTAGGAGAAGGGGTATGGGTAGGGGTATGGGTTGGAGTTAGGGTTAGGGTTAGGATTGGGTTAAGGTTAGTGAAAGGGTTATAATTTAGGGTTAGTATTGGGGTTAGGTTAGGGTTAGGATTAGTTTTAGAGTTAGGGTTGGGGTTTAGGGTTGGGGTTAGGGTTTAGGGTTACGGTTAGGTTTGGGGTGAGGGTTACGGTTGGGTTTAGGGTTAGGGTTTAGGGTTAGGGTTAGTGTTATTGTTAGGGTTGGGGTTAAAGTTGGGGTTAGATTTATGGTTAGGGGTTGGGTTAAGGGTTAGGGGTAGGTTTAAGTTTAAAATTGGGGTTGGGGTTAGGGATAGGATAAAGGTTAAGGTTAGGGTTAGGGTTGGGGTATGGTTACGGTTGGGGTTAGAAGAAGTTTCGGTTTGGGGTTAGGGTTAGAAGAGGTGGGGTTGGGGTTATGTTTAGGGTACAGTTAGAGTTATTGTAGGGGTTGGGGTTGGGGTTTGGGTTAGGTTTGGGGTTAGTCTTGGGGTTAGAGTTTAGGGTTTAGAGTTGGGGTTAAGGGTAGGGTAGGGTTACACCTAAGGAAAGGGTTAGGCCTAGGGCTAGTGCTTGTGGTAGGGATAGGGCTAGTCTGGGGTTGGGGTTAGTGTTGGGGTTTAGGTTTAGGGGTTATGTTTTTGAGTTAGTGTTAGGGTTCGGGTTAGTGTTGGGGTTAGGGTTGGGGTTAGAGTTAGGGTTAGGATTAGGGTTAGCATTAGGGTTAGTGTTAGGGTTAGGGTTGGGGTTTGGATGGGGTTAGGGGTAGGGGTACAAATATGGGTAGGGGTATGGGTTGTGGTTGGGATTAGGGTTTGGGTTAAGGTTGGGTTAGGGTTAGGATTTGTTTTAGGGTTAGCATTTAGGGTTTAGGGTTAGGTTAAATGTAGGGTTGAGTTAGGCCTAAGGATAGGGTTAGGGCTAGGGCTAGTGCTAGGGGTAGGGATAGGGATAGGTCAGGGGTTAGGGTTGGGGTTAGGTGTTGGGGTGAGGGTTAGGGTTGGGGCTTGGGGGTTGGGGTTAGGGTTGTGGTTGGGGTTAGGGTTGGGATTGGGGTTGGGGTTAGGGTTAGGATTAGTGTTAGTTTTAGGGTTGGGGTTAGGGTCGGGATTGGGGTTGGGGTTGGGGTTAGGATTAAGGTTAGTTTTAGGGTTGGGGTTAGGGTTAAGGTTGGGGTTGTGGTTAGGGTTAGGTGTTAGGGTGAGGGTTGGGGTTAGGATTAGGGTTGGGGTTTGAGGCTTAGTGTTGGGGTTACGGTTAGTGTTTGGGGTTAGGGTTACGGTTGGGGTTTAGGGTTAGGGTTAGGTTTAGGGTCAGGATCAGAGTCAGGGTCAGGGTCAGAGTCAGGGTCGGGGTTTAGGGTTAGGTTTAGCGTTAGGGTTAGTGTTAGTGTTAGGGTTAGTTTCAGGGTTAGTGTTAGGGTTAATATTATGTTTAGGGTTAGGTTTGGGTTAGTGTTAGGGTTAGGGTTAGTGTTACTCTTGGTGTTTGTGTTAGGGTTAGGGTTAGGGTTTGGTTAAGGTTAGGGTTAGGGTTAGATTAAGGGCTAGGGCTGGGGTTGGGGTTAGAGTTGGGGTTGGGTTGGGTTTGAGGTGTAAGTGTGGTGGGAGGGGGTAGGGTTGGGGTTACGGTTAGGGGTTAGGGTTAGTATTAGGATTAGGGGTAGTGGTATGGGGATGGGTTGGGGTCAGGGTTAAGGTTAGTGCTATGATTGTGTTAGGCTTTTTGTTAAGGTTAGAATTAGGGTTAGTGTAGTGTTAGGGGTAGGGCTAGAGATAGGTTTGGGGCTGGGGCTATTGCTGAGGGCTATGGCTGGGGCTTAGACTAGGGTTAGGGTAAGGGTTAGGGTTTTGAGTTGGGGTATGGTTTAGGGTTATGGTTAGTGTTGGGGGTTAGGGTTAGGGTTAGAGTTATTGGTTAGGGTTAGGGTTGGGGTTACGGTTAGGGTTATCGGTTAGCAGTAGGGGTACAGTTAGAGGAATGGGTTGAAGTTAGTGTTAGGGTTAGGGTTTGTTTATGGTTAGGTTTAGGGTTAGGTTTGGGGTTAGGTTTAGGGTTGGTTTTAGGGTTAGGGTTGGGGTTGGGGTTAGAGTTGGAGGTTTAGCATTAGTGTTAGGGTTAGGGTTAGGGTTGGGGTTGGGGTTAGGGTTAGGGTTGGGGTTAGGGTTAGTGTTGGGGTTAGGGTTAGGGTCAGGGTTAGGGTTAGGATTTAGAGTTATTTTAGGTTTAGGGTTATGGTTAGGGTTAGTGTTAGGTTTTAGGGTTTAGGATTAGTGTTAGTGTTAGAGTTGGGACTAGGGATAGGGTTGGGGCTGGGTTTGGGGTTAGTGTTAGGGTTAATATTCGGGTTGGGGTTGGGTTTAGTTTAGTGTTGGGTTAGGGTTAGTGTTACTCTTGGGGTTTGGGTTGGGGTTAAAATTAGGGTTAGGGTTTGGGGTTAGGATTAGGTTTGGGTTTGGGGTTAAGATTAGGGTGGGGGCTAGGGCTAGGGTTGGGGTTAGGGTTGGGAATATGGCTAGGGTTTGGAAAATGGCTGGGGCTAGTCCTGGGGCTCTGGCTAGGTTTAGTTTAAGGGTTGGGGTTTAGGGGTAGGGTTAGGGTTGGGGTTAGGTTTAGGGTTGGTTTGGTGTTAGGGTTGGGGTTAGGTTTAGCGTTACTGTTGGGTTGAGTGTAGAAGAGGTTTGGGTTTGGGGCTAGCATTAGAATAAAGTTAGGGTTAGGTTTGGGGTATTGGGGTTGGGTTTGGGTTAGGGATAGGGTTGGGGTTAGGGTTAGGGTTAGGAATAGGGCTAGGGTTAGGAATAGGGCTAGAGCTAGTCCTGGGGCTCTGGCTAGGGTTAGTTTAGGGGTTGGGGTTTAGGGGTAGGGTTAGGGTTGGGGTTAGGATTAGGGTTGGTTTGGTGTTAGGGTTGGGGTTGGGTTTAGCGTTACTGTTGGGTTTAGTGTAGAAGAGGTTTAGGTTTAGGGTTAGCATTAGAATAAAGTTAGGGTTAGGTTTAGGGTATTAGGGTTAGGTTTGGGTTAGGGATAGGGTTAGGGTTGGGGTTTAGTGTTAGGTTTAGGGTTAGTGTTAGGATTAGGGGCTAGGGTTAGGGTTAGGTTTTGGGGTTAGGAGTAGGGGTATGGCCAGGGGTATGGGTTGGAGTTAGGGTTAGGGTTAGGATTGGGTTAAGGTTAGTGAAAGTGTTATAATTTAGGGTTAGTATTAGGGTTGGGTTAGAGTTAGGATTAGTTTTAAGGTTGGGGTTGGGGTTTAGGGTTAGGGTTGGGGTTAGGGTTTAGGGTTAGGGTTAGGGTTAGGTTTAGCGTGAGGGGTTACGGTTAGGTTTAGGGTTAGGGTTTAGGGTTAGGGTTAGGGTCAGGGTTGGGTTAGGATTAGGGTTTGTTTTAGGGTTAGCATTTAGGGTTTAGGGTTAAGGTTAAACGTGGGGTTGAGTTAGGCCTAAGGATAGGGTTAGGAGCTAGGGCTAGTGCTGGGGGGTAGGGATAGGGCTAGGTCAGGGTTAGGGTTAGGGTTGGGGTATGGGGTTAGGGTTAGTGTTAGATTTTAGAGTTAGGGTTGGGGTTAGGCTTAGTGTTAATGTTAAGGTTGAGCTTAGATTTACAGTTAGGGATAGGTTGAGGCTTAGGGTAGGCTTAGTTTTAGGGTTGGGGTTGGCGTTAGGTATAGGCTATGGTTAGCGTTACTGTTAGAGTTAGGGTTAGAAGAGATTTAGGTTTGGGGTTAGGGTTAGAATAGTGTTAGGGTTAGGGTTAGGTTAGGGTTAGGGTATGTTAAGGGTTGGGGTTGGGGTTGGGGTTAGGGTTAGGGTTAGGGTTGGGGGTTAGTGTTAGGTTTGGATTGTGGTTAGGGTTAGGGTTCGTGTTTAGGGTTAGGGTTAGGGTTAGGGATTAGGGTTTAGTGATAGGGTTAGAGTTAGGGTTAGTCATAGGATTAGTGGTAGGGTTAGGGTTGGACGAGTTAGGGTTAGGGTTGAGGTTAGGTTTAAGGTTGGGTTAGGATTAGGGGTATGGATAGAGTTAGAGGTAGGGGTAGGTTTAGGGTTAGGTTTAGACAGTGTGTTTGGGATAGGGTTAGGGATAGGGTTAGGGTTACAGTTAGGGTTAAAGTTAGAGTTATGGTTAGGGATAGGGTTAGGGTTGGGGTTAAGGTTCGGGTTGGGGTTAGGGTTAGGGTTGGGGTTAGGGATTAGGTTAGGGTTAGGGTTGGGGCTGGGGTTAGGGTTAGGGGTAGGGGTAGGGGTAGAAGTAGGGGAATGGGTTGGGTTTAGGGTTACGGTTAAGGTTAGGGTTACGGTTGGTTTTAAGATTTGGAAGGATTTGGGGTGGGTTAGTGTTTAGCGTTAGGGTTATCGTTAGGGTTTAGGGTTTAGTGATAGAGATAGGTAATGGATTGGGTTGGGGTTAGGGTTAGGGTTGGGATAGCATTAGGTTTAAGGTTTAAGGTTTAGGATTAGGGTTAGGGTTGGGGTTTAGGGTTATGGTTTTGGTCAGTGTTAGTGTAAGGGTTAGGGACAGGGGTAGGGTAAGATGTAGGGGTATGTGTCGGGGTTTGGGTTGGGGTTATGGTTAGGGTTGGGTTGGGGTTAGTGTTAGGGTTCAGGGTTATGGTTATGGTTGGGTTTATGGTTATGGTTATGGTTTGGGTTAGGGCTAGGGAGAGGGTTGGGTCTGGGGCTAGTGCTAGGGCTGGGGCTGGGGCTAGGGTTAGTGTTAGGGTTAGGGTTCAGGTTTAGGGTTGGGGTTCAGGTTTGGGTATATGACTAGTTTTAGGTTTACGATAGGGTTAGGTTTAGGGTTGGGTTACGGTTGGGGTTAAGGTTTAAGGTTTAGGGTTAGGGTTAGAGTTAGGGCTTAGGGTTGGGATTTGGGTCACGGTTGGGGTTGGGGGTTTGTGCTATGGGTAGTGTTAGAGGTAGGGGTATGTGTTGGGGTTTGTGTTAGAGTTAGGGTTAGGGTTGGGTTAGGGTCAGGGTTAGAGTTAGGGTTCAGGACTTAGCGATAGTGTTAGGGTTAGGTTTAGGGATAGGGAGAGCGTTGGGGCTAAGGCTAGTGCTAAGGCTAAGGCTAAGGAGCTAGGGCTAGGGTTATTGTAAGGGTTAGGGTTCAGGGTTAGGGTTTGGGTTTAGGGTTAGGGTAGGGTTAGGGATTAGGGTTTAAGGATAGGGTTGGGGTTGGGGTTAGGGGTTAAGGTTAGGGTTATGGTTAGGTTTGGGTTATGATTAGGGTTAGGGTTAGTGTTTAGGGTAGGGTTAGGATTAGGTATGAGGGTTTAAGGATAGGGTTAGGGTTAGGTTTAGGTTTAGGGGATAGGGGTAGGGGTAGGGGTATCTGTTGGGTTGGGATTGGGTTGGGGTTAGGGTTAGTGTTGGGGTTGGGGTTTAGGGTTAGGGTTTAGGGTTAGGTTAGGGTTAGGGTTAGGGTTAGTGTTAGGGTTAAGTTTAGAGTTAGGTTTAGGGTTAGGGTTGGGGTTGGGGTTATGGTTAGGATTAGGGTTAGGAGTAGGTGTTAGGGTTAGGGTTAATGTTAGTGGTTAGGGTTAGGGTTAGTGTTAGGGTTAGGGTTGGGGTTGGGGTTGGGGTTTAGTTTGGGGTTAGGGTTGTGACTGGGGTTAGGGTTAGGGTTGGGATTGTGGTTTGGTTTAGGGTTGGGGTTGGGATTAGGGTTAGGGTTAGGGTTAGGTTTGGGGTTAGGCTTAGGGTTGGTGTTGGGGTTAGGGTTAGTGTTGGGTTAGTGTTAGGGGTAGGGTTGGTGTTAGGGTTAGGATTAGGGTTAGGGTTAGGGAAAGAGTTTAGACTTTGGATATGTGTTAGGGTTAAACTTAGGGTTAAGGTTAGAGTTAGGCCTTGGTCTAAGATTAGGGTTAGGGTAGGATTAGGGTAGGGTTGGCATTGGGGTTAGATTTAGGGTTAAGGTTAGCATTACTACTAGGTTTATTGTTGGGTTTAGGGTTAGGGTTGGGGTTTAAGGTTAGGGTTAAGGTTAGGGGTTAGGATTAGGGTTAGGGTTAGGGTTGGGGTAGGGATTAGGGTTAAGGTTGGGGTTAGGATTAGGGTTGGGGTTGGGGTTGGGGTTAGAGTTAGCGTTACTCTTAGGTTTAGCTTTAGAAAAGTTTAGGGTTAGGGTTAGGGTAAGGGTTAGGGGTTTTGGTTAGGGTTGGGGTTAGGGTTAGGATTATCGTTACCCTTAGGCTAGGGTTAGAAGAGGTTTAGGGTTTGGTTAGGGTTAGGGTTAGGGGTTTTGGTTGGGGGTTAGGGTTACGGTTGGGGTTGGGGTTAGGGTTATGTGTTGGGATTAGGGTTAATGTTAGGGGTCAGGGGTTGGGGTTAGGGGTTAGGGTTGGGTTTAGAAATAGGGTTAGGGTTAGCATTACTCTTAGGTTTAGGGTTAGTAGAGGTTTAGCGTTAGGGTTAGGGTCAGGGTTAGCGTTAGGGGTTGTGGTTTCAGTTAGGGTTAGAGTTAGGGTTAGTTTAGGGTTAGGGCTTGGTTTAGGGTTAGGGTTAGGGTTAGGTTTAGGGCTTGGTTTAGGGTTAGGGTTAAAGATAGTGTTGGGGTTATGGTTAGCGTTACTCTTGGTTTAGGGTTCAAGAGGTTAAGGGTTAGGGTTAGGAGTTAGGTTTAGGGTTAGTGTTAGGGTTAGGGGTTAGATTTAGGGTTATGTTTAGGGATAGGCTTAAGGTTTAGGGTTAGGGTAAGTGTTTAGGGTTAGGGTTAGTGTTAGAGATTAGGGTTAGGGTTAGGGTTAGTGTTAAGTTTGGGGTTAGGGTCAGAGTCATGGTCAAGGTCAGGGTCAGGGTTTAGGGTTATGGTTAGGGTTAGGGTTAGCGTTAGCGTTAGGTTTAGTGTTAGGGTTAGGTTAAGGTTTAGGGGTTAGGGTTAGTGCCAGGGTTAGGGTTAGAGTTAGGGTTAGATGTTAGAGTGAGGGTTAGGGTTAGGATTAGGTTTAGGGGTTAGGGTTAGGGTTAGGGTTAGTGTTAGGGTTGGGTTAGGGTTGTGGTTGGGGTTAGGTTTGGGATTGGGGTTGGGGTTAAGGTTAGGGTTAGGGTTAGTTTTAGGGTTGGGGTTAGGGTTAGGGTTGGGTTTGTGGTTAGGGTTAGGGTTATGGTTGGTGTTAGGTTTAGGGTTAGGTTTAGTGGTTAGGGTTAGGTTTCGGGTTTAGTGTTAGGGTTTGGGTTAGTGTTAGGGTTAGTGTTGGGGTTGGGATTAGGGTTAGGGTTAGGGATAGGGTTGGGGTTAGGTTTAGGGTTGGGATTAGGGTTAGGTCAGGTTTAGGGTTAGGATTTGGGGTTGTGTAGGGTTAGGGTTATGGTTAGGGTTAGTGTTAGGTTTTAGGGCTTAGGATTAGTGTTAGTGTTAGTGTTAGGGCTAGGGATAGGGTTAGGGCTAGGGTTAGGGTTAGTATTAGAGTTAATATTAGGGTTAGTGTTAGGTTTAGTTTAGTGTTAGGGTTAGGGTTAGTGTTACTCTTAGGGTTTGGGTTAGGGTTAAAGTTAGGGTTAGGGTTTAGGGTTAGGATTAGGTTTAGGGTTAGGGTTAAGTTTGGGGTAAGGGCTAGGGCTAGGATTAGGGTTAGGGTTAGGGTTGGGTTGGGTTTAGTTGTAAGTGTAGGGGTAGGGTTAGGATTAGGGTTACAGTTAGGGGTTAGGGTTAGTATTAGGGTTAGGTGTAGTGGTATGGGGATGGGTTGGGGTCAGTGTTAAGGTTAGTGCTATGGTTGGATTAGGTTTTTAGGGTTACAGTTAGGGTTAGTGTTAGTGTTAGGATTAGGGCTAGAGATAGGATTAGGGCTAGGGCTATTGCTAGGGCAATGGCTAGAGCTTAGACTAGGGTTAGGGTTAGGGTTAGAGTTTTGGGTTAGGGTATGGTTTATGGTTATTTTTAGTGTTAGGGGTTAGGTTTAGGGTTAGGGTTAGAGGTATCGGTTAGGGGTAGAGATACGGGTAGGGGAATGGGTTGAAGTAGTTTTAGGGTTATGGTTTGGTTACGGTTAGGGTTAGGGTTAGGGTTTATGGTTTAGGGTTAGAGTTAGGATTGGGTTTAGGGTTAGGGATGGAGTTAGGGTTAGGGTTCAGAGTTAATGTTAGGGTTAGATTTATGGTTAGGGATTAGGGATAGGGGTAAGGGTATGCGTTGTGGTTAGGTTTAGGGTTAGCGTTGTGTTAGGGTTAGGGCTAGGGCTAGGATTAGGTTCAGAAATAGTGCCAGAGCTAGGGCTATGGCTGGGTGTAGGGGTTAGGGTTTAGGGTTAGTGTTAGGTTTAGGGTTTAATGTTAGGGGTAAGGTTAGGGAAAGAGTTAGGGTTGGGTTAGTGTTAGGGTTTAGGGTTAGGGTTAGGGTTAGGTTTAGGGTTTAGGGTTAGGGTTAGGGTTAGGTTTAGTGGTTAGTTTTAGGGTTAGTGTTAGGATTAGGGGTTAGGGTTAAGGTAAGTGGTATGTTTAGGGGTTGTGGTTAGGGTTCGGGTTAGGGTTAGTGTTGTTGTATTTTTAGGGTTAGGTTTTATGTTTAGGGTTAGGGTTAGGGTTTAGGGTTTCGGAATAGGGTTAGGATTGGGTTAGGTTAGAGTTATAGCTTATGTTTAGGGTTAGTGTTAGAGTTCAGGGTTTAGGTTTAAGATTAGGGTTAAAGTTAGGGTTAGGTTTAGGGTTGGGTTAGCGTTATGTTTAGGGTTAGGGCTAGGGCTAGAGATATGGTTGGGGCTAGGGCTCGGGCTTGGGCTAAGGCTAGGGTTACGGTTAGGGTTAGGGATAGAGTTACGGTAAGGGTTAGGGTTGGATTAGGTTTAGGGTTAGTGTTTAGGTTTAGGGTTAGGTTAATGTTAGGATTTAGATTTAGGTTTAGAGTTAGGCTTAGGGTTAGAGGTAAGTTTAGGGGTTGTGGTTAGTGTTAGGTTTAGGGATAGGGTTAGGTTTGAGTTAGTGTTAGGGTTAGGATTAGTGTTTAGTGTTAGTGTTGGGGTTAGGGTTAGGGTTTAGGGTTTAGGGATGGGGTTAGGTTTAACGTTAGGGTTAGTGTTAGGAGTAGGTGTAGGGATAGGGGTGGTGGTTAAGGTTAGGATTAGTGTTAAGGTTAGGGTTGTGTTAGGGTTAGGGGTAAGGGTAGGTAGATGGGTAGTAGTAGGTTTAGGGATAGGGTTAGATAAGTTAGGGTTAAGATTAGGGTTAGGGTTACGGTTAGGGTTAGGGTTAGGGTTAGGGTTATGTGTAAGGTTTCGGGTAAGGGTTACTGTTAGGGTTTAGTGTTAGGGTTTAATATTAGTGTTAGCGTTTGAGTTAGGGTTAGTTGTTAGGTTTATGGTTAGGTGTTAGGGTTAGGGATAGGGGTATAGGTAGGGGTAGGGGCATTGGTTGGGGTTAGGGATAGGGTTAGGGTTGTGTTAGGGTTATGGTTTAGGGTTTAGGGTTCGGGTTAGTGTTAGGGTTAGTGTTAGGGCTAGGGATAGGGTTAGGGCTAGGGCTGGGGCTAGGGTTAGGTTTATGGTTAGCATTTAGGGTTAAGATAAGGGTTAGGATTAGGATTAGGGTTTAGAGTTAGTGTTAGGAGTTGGCGTTAGGGTTAGGGTCAGGGGTTGGGATAAGGTTAGGGTTAGAGTTACGGTTTAGAGGGTAGGGTTAGGGTTGGGGTTGGGGTTGGGGTTAGGGTTGGGGTTACGGTTAGGGTTAGTGCTAGGGTTAGGTCTGGGGCTAGGGTTAGGGCTAGGTTTAGGGGCGGGGCTAGGGCTAGGGTTAGGGTTAGGGTTGGGTGAGTTTCAGGTTTAGCGTTAGGGGTAGGGATAGGGGTAGGGTTGGGTTAGGGTTAAGGTTAGGGTTAGGGGTAGGGGTAGGTTTGGGTTAGGATTACGGATAGGGGTAGGTGTAGAGGTAGGGTTAAAGGTATGTGTGGGTTAGTGTTAGGGTTAGGTTTTGGGTTAGGGTTGGGTTAGGGGTTAGGATTAGGGTTAAGGTTAGGGGTTAGGGTTAGGGTTTGGTTTAGGGTTAGGATTAGGGTTAGGGTTTGGTTTAGGGTTAGAGTTAGGGTTAGTGTTAGCGTTAGCGTTACTCTTGGGTTTAGGGTTAGAAGAGGTTTAGGGTTAGGGTTTGGGTTAGGGGTTAGGGGTAGGGGTTTAGGGTTAGGTTTAGGTTTAGGATTCTCTTTAGGGTTAGGGTTAGGGTTAGGGGTTTTGGTTAGAGTTAGGGTTAGGGTTAGGGTTTAGGGTTAAAGTTAGGGTTATGGTTAGGGTTAGGGTTAGGGTTAGCGTTAGTGTTAGGGTTAGTGTTAGGGTTATGGTTAGGGTTACGGTCAGGGACAGGGTCAGGGTTTAGGGTTAGGGTTAGCATTAGGGTTAGCATTAGTGTTAGGGTTGCGTTATGATTATGGTTAGGTTAGGGTTAGGGGTAAGGGTTAGGGTTGAGGTTGGGGTTAGGGTTGGGATTGTGGTTGGGTTTAGGGTTGGGGTTGGGGGTTAGGATTAGGGCTGAGGTTAGGGTTAGGTTTAGGGTTGGGGTTAGGGTTAGGGTTAAGGTTGGGGTTAGCGTTAGGGTTGGGGTTAGGGTTGGTGCTAGGGTTAGGTTTTCGGTGAGGGTTTAGGGTTAGGGTTAGGGTTAGGGTTAGGTTTATGGTTCGGCTAGCGATAGGTTTAGATCTGGGGCTAGTGCTAGGGCTAGGGATAGGGCTAGGGCTAGCGCTAGGGTTAGGGATAGTGTTTAGTGTTATGTTTAGAATTAGAGTTAAGTGTAATGATAGGGTTAGGGGTTAGGGTTAGGTTTAGGGATAGTGTTAGGGTTAAAGTTAGGGATAGGGATTAGGGTTAGGGTTAGGGTTAGGGTTTAGGGTTAGGGTTAGGGAAAGTGTTTAGGCTTACGATATGTGTTAGGGTTCAAGTTAGGGTTAGGGTTAGATTTGGGCCTAGTGCTAGGGTTAGGGTTAAGGTATGGTTAGGGTAGGGTTTGCATTGGGGTTAGGTTTAGGGTTAAGGTTAGCATTACTATTAGGTTTATTGTTAGGGTTAGGGTTAGGGTTTAGGGTTAGGGTTAGGATTAGGGGTTAGGATTAGAGTTAGGGTTATGGTTGGGGTAGGGGTTAGGATTAGGGTTGGGTAGGATTAGGGTTAGGGTTAGGGTTACTGTTAGGGTTACGGTTAGGGTTCGGGTTAGGGTTAGGGTTAGGGTTGGGCTTAGGGTTAGGTTTAGGGTTAGGTTTAGGTGATAGGGTTAGGGTTAGGGTTTAGGGTTATGGTTGGGGTTAGGGTTACGTTAGGGTTAAGGTTAGCTTTACTCTTAGCTTTAGGGTTAGAAGAGGTTTACGATTAGGTTTATGGTTAGGATTAGGTGTAGTGGATTTGGTTAGGGTTAGGGTTACGGTTAGAGTTAGGAGTTAGGGTTCGGGTTAGGGTTAGGGGTTAGGTTTAGGGTTAGGGTTTGGGTTAGCGTTACTCTTAGGTTTAGGGTTAGAAGAGGTTTAGGATTAAGGTTAGGGTTAGGGTTAGGTTTATGGTTGGGGTAGGGGTTAGGGTTGGGGTTAGGATTGGGATTGGGGTTGGGGTTGGGATTTGGGTTGGGGTTGGGGTTAGGGTTACTGTTGACGTTAGGGTTAGGGTTAGTGTTGGGTTTAGGGTTAGGTTTGTTGTTGGTTTTAGGGTTAGGGTTAGGGTTAGGGGTTAGGGTTGGGGTTAGAGTTCGGTGTTAGGGTTAGGGTTAGTGTTAGGGTTAGCATTACTCTTAGGTTTAGGGTTAGAAGAGGTTTAGGGTTACAGTTACGGTTGGGGTTAGGGTTACTTTCAGTGTTGGGGTTAGAGGTTGGGGTTAGTATTAAGTTTAGGGTTATGAGTTAGGGTTAGGTTTAGTGTTGGGGTTAGGGTTAGGGTTAGGGTTAGGGTTGGGAATGGGGTTTGGGTTTGGTTAGTTTGGGGTTGCTTTTAGGGTTAGGGTTAGGGTTAGGGTTGGTGTTAGGGTTAGGGTTAGGGTCAGGTTTAGGTGATAGGGTTAGTGTTAGTGTTAGAGTTTAGGGTTAGGGTTAGGGTTATGTTAGGTTTAGGGTTAGGGTTAGGGTTAAGGTTTAGGGTTATAGTTAGTGTTAGGGTTACGGTTAGGGTTAAGGTTAGCATTACTCTTAGATTTAGAGTTAGTAAGGTTTAGAGTTAGGGTTAGGGTTAGGTTTAGGGGTTTTGGTTAGGATTAGGGTTAGGGTTAGGGTTGGGGTTAGGGTTAGGGGTTAGGGTTCGGGTTAGGGATAGGGGTTAGGGTTAGGTTTAGGTTTAGCGTTATTCTTAGGTTTAGGTTTAGAAGAGGTTTAGGGTTAGGATTAGGATTAGGGTTAGGGTTAGGGTTAGGGGTTTTGGTTTGGGCTAGGGTTATGGTTAGGTTTAGGGTTAGAGTTTGGTTTGGGGTTAGGGTTCGGTTTAGGGTTGGGGTTTGGTTTAGGGTTAGTGTAAGGGTTAGGGTTAGGGTTAGGGTTTCCATTACTCATAGGATTAGGGTTAGAAGAGGTTTAGGATTAGGGTTAGGGTCAGGGGTTGGGGTTAGGATTTAGGGTTAGCGTTAGGGTTATGGTTAGTTTTAGGGTTAGGGTTAGGGTCAGGGGTCAGGGTCAGGCTGTAGGGTTAGGGTTAGCATTAGTGTTAGGGTTAGGGTTAGGTTTGGGGTTGGGGTTAGGGTTAGGGTTAGGGTTAGGGGTTTGAGTTAGGGTTAGGGTTAGGTTTAGGGGTTAGTATTAGGGTTAGGGTTAGTGTTAGGATTAGTGTTGGGTTTGTGTTTAGGGTTGAGTTTTGGGTTAGGGTTGGGATAGGGGTTGGGGTAGGTGTTGGGAATGTGGTTGGGTTTAGGGTTGGGGTTGGGTTTAGGGTTAGGGTTAGGGTTGGTGTTAGGGTTAGGTTAGGGTTAGGTTTAGGGTTTAGGGTTAGAGTTAGCATTAAGGTTTAGGGTTAGCGTCAGTGTTAGTGTTAGGGTTAGGTTTAGGGTTAGGATGTAGGGTTGGGGTTTGGTTTAGGGTTAGTGTTAGGGTTAGGGTTAGGGTTAGGGTTAGGGTCAGGGTCAGGTTCACAGTTTAGGGTTAGGGTTAGCGTTAAGGTTAGCATTAGCGTTAAGATTGCGTTAGGGTTAGGGTTAGGTTTAGGGTTTAGGGTTAGGGTTAGGATTAGGGGGTTAGGATTAGGGTTAGGGTTAGGGTTATGGTTGGGTTAGGGGTTAGGATTAGGGTTTCGTAGGGTTAGGGTTAGGGTTACTGTTAGGGTTTGGGTTAGGGTTGGGTTTAGGGTTAGGATTAAGGTTGGGGTTAGGGTTAGGTTTAGGGTTAGGTTTAAGTAATAAGGTTAGGGTTAGGGTTAGGATTTAGGGTTAGTGTTAGGATTATGTTAGGGTTAGGGTTAGGGTTAGCGTTTAGGGTTATGGTTAGGGATAGGGTTACTGTTAGGGATAAGGTTAGCTTTACTCTTACGTTTAGGGTTAGAAGAGGTTTACGGTTAGGTTTATGGTTAGGGTTAGTTTTAGTGGTTTTGGTTAGGGTTAGGGTTACGGTTAGGGTTAGGGGTTAGTCTTCGGGTTAGGGTTAGGGTTTAGGGTTAGGGTTAGGGTTAGGTTTAGCCTTACTCTTGGGTTTAGGGTTAGAAGGGTAGGGTTAGGGTTAGGGTTAGGGTTAGGGTTTTTGGTTAGGGTTAGCATTAGGTTTAGGGTTAGCATTAGGGTTAGGGTTAGGGTTAGGGTTCAGTGTTAGGTTTTGAGTTAGAGTTAGGGTTAGGGTTAGTTTTAGGGTTAGGGTTAGGGTTTGTGTTTAGGGCCAGATTGAGGGTTAGGGATCAGGGATTTGGGAAAGGGTTAGGGTTAGGGTTAAGGATAGGGTTAGAGATTGAGGTTAGGGTTACAGTTAGGGTTAGGTTTGGATTAGCATTAGCATTAGGGTTAATGCTAGGGCTAAATTCCAACACTTTCACTAACCTTAACCCAATCTAACCCTAACCCAAACCCCAACAGATACCCCTACCCCTACCCCTAACCCTACCCCTAACCCTAAACCTTAAATCTTAACCCTAAACCTAACCCAACTCTAACCCTAACCCTAATCCTTACCTATTCCCTAGGCCTAACAATAACCCTAACTCTATCCCTATACCCTGAACCCTTACCGTAACCCTAACCCTAACCTAACCCTAACCCTAACACTACTCCTAACCCTACCCCTACCCCTAACCCTAACCCTAACACTGAGCCAAACCTAACCATAAGCCCTAACCCTAACCATAACCATAAACCTTAAACCTTAACCCTAACCCAACTCTAACCCTAACCCAACTCTAACCCTAACCCTGAACCTAACCCTAACCTAACCTAATCCCTAACCCTAACATTAACCCTAAACACTAAACGTAACCTAACCATAACGCAAACCTAACACTAAACCTAACCCTAACCCCTAACCCTAACTCTAACCCTAACCCCAACCCCAACCCTAACCCTAACCATATCCTAAATATAACCTAACCCTAACCCAAACCCTATTCTAACCATAACCCTAAACCTAAACCTCTTCTAACCGTAATCCTAACAGTAACGCTAACCCTAATCCTATCCCTAACCCCAACCCCAACCCTAAACCTAAACCTATCCAAATCCAAAAATAACCCTAACCGTAAACCTAACAGCAACCCTAACACTAACACTAAACCTAACCCTAACCCTAACTCTAAAACCTAACCTTAACCCTAACACTAAACCCTAACCCTAACCCTAGTCTAGCCTTAGCCCTACCCCTAGCGCTCGCCATAGGCTTAACCCTATCTTTAGGTCTAACCCTACCCCTAACCTTAACCCTAACCATTAACCCTAAACTCTAACCCTAAAACTAACCCTAACCCTAACCCAAACCTAACCCAAAACCTAACGCAAATTCGCAACCCATAAGCCTACACTTACCCCTACCCCTAACCCTAAGCAAACCCTGACCCTAACACAAATGCTAACCCTAACACTAACCCAAACACTAACAATAACCCTAAACCTAATCCTAATGCTAACTCTAACCCCAACCCTAACACTAACCCTAACACTAACACTAAATCTATCACTAAACTTAACCCTAAACCCTAACCCTAACCCTAAACCCTAACCCTAACCCTGACCCTAGCCTAGTCCTAGCCATAGCCCTAACATTAGCCCTAGGCCTAAGCCTATCCTTAGGCCTAACCCTATCACTACCCTTAACCCTAACCCTAAACCCTAAATCCTAACCCTAAAAAACCTAACCCTAACCCAACCCTAACCCAAACCCTAACCCTAACCCCAACCCATACCCCTGACCTTACCCCTACTCCTACCCTTAACCCTTACCAAACCCTAACCCAAACCCTAACGCTAACCTTAATACAAACCTTATCCCTAACCCTACCCTTAAACCTAAACCTAACCCTAACCCTAAATCCAATCTTAACACTAACTCTAACACTAACACTAACCCTATCCCTAACCCTAACCCTAAACCCTAACCTAACCCTAACCAAAACCCTAATCCTAACCCTAACACTAACCCTAATCCTAACACTAGCCTAACAATAACCCTAACCATAAACCCTTACCCCAACCCTAACCCTAACCCTATCCCTAACCCTAACCCTAAACCCTAAACCCTAACCTAACCCTAACCATAACCCTAACCCCTAACCCTAACACTAACCCTAACCCTAACCCTACCCTAAACCCAAATCTAACCCTAACCTAAAATCCAATCTTAACACTAACTCTAACACTAACACTAATACTATCTCTAACCCTAACCCTAAACCCTAACCTAACCCTAACCAAACCCTAACCCTAACCCTAACACTAACCTAACCCTAACACTAGCCTAACAATAACCCTAACCCTAAACCCTAACCCTAACCCTAACCCTAAACCCTAACCTAACCCTAACCAAAACCCTAACCCTAACCCTAAAACTAACCCTAACCCTAACACTAGCCTAACAATAACCCTAACCCTAAACCCTAACCCTAACACTAACCCTAACCCTAACCCAATCTTAACCCCTACCCTAACTCCAACCCATACCCCTACCCCTAACCCCTAACCCTAACCCTAACCCTATCCCTAGCCCTAATCCTAGCCGTAACCCTAACCCTAAACCCTAAACCCTAACCCTAACCCTAAAGATAACCCTAACACAAACCCAAA
>CAKJTW010000240.1:0-27500 GCA_917880005.1 Nanger dama | reverse complement strand
CCCAACCCCAACCATAATCCCAACCCCAATCCCAACCTAACACCAAACCCAATCCCAACCCTAACCCAAACACCAACCCAAACCCAACCCAACCCCAACTCTAACCACCCAATCCCAACCCTAAACCGAACCTGAATCCCTAACCCAACCCCAACCCCAACCCTAACCCCAACCCTCCTAACCCTAACCCTAACCCCCTAACACTTACCCTAACCCTAACCCCTAACACTAACCCGAACACTAAACCTAACACCTAATCCTAAGCCTAACCCTAACTCTAACGCTAATCCTAATGCTAGCGCTAACCCTAACCATAAACCCTGACCCTGACCCTGACCCTAATCCTAACTCTAACCCTAACACCTACCCTAACCCAATGCTAACCCTAAACCCTAGCCCTAAACCTAACCCCTAACCCTAACACCCCCTAACCCCTAACCCTAAACCCTAACCCCTAACCCCTAAACCTAACCCCTAACCCTAACCCTAACCCTAAACCTAAAACCTAACCCTAACCCTAAACCCAAAACCTAACACTAACCCTAACCCTAACCCTAACCCTAACCCTAAATCCTAACCCCAACCGTATCCCTAACCCCAACCCTAACCCTAACCCCAATCCTAACCCTAACCTAACCCTAACACTAACCGTAACCCTTAACCCTAACCCTAACCTCAACCCTAACACTAACCCCTAAGCTAACCCTAACCCCAACCCTAACGCTAACCATAACGCTAAACTTAACCCTAAACCCTCACCCAGACTCTACTCTGACCCTGACCCTGACCCCTGACCCTAACCCTAACCCTAACCCTAACCCTAACCCCAACCCCTAACCCTAACCCTAACCCTAAACCTAACCCTAACACCTTATCCTATCCCTAACCCTAACCCCTAACCCTAAACCTAACCCTTACCCTAACCAAAAACCCTAACCCTAACTCTAACCCTACCTCTACCCTTACCCCTAACCCAATCGTAACCTTATCCCTACCCTAACCACAACCCCTAAACCTACATACACCACTGTCCCAACCCATAACCATAACACTATCCCTAAACCCTAAACCATAAAACTAACCCTAACCCTAACACTAAACACTAACCCTTACCTTAACCCTAACCAACCCTAACACTAACCCTAACCCTAACACTAACCACAACCCCTAAACCTACCCCTAACCATAGCCCTAACCCTATTCTAACCATAACCTTAAACATAACCCTCTATCACAATAAACATAATAGTAACGCAAACCTTAACCCTTAACATAACCCCAACGGCAACCCTACTCTAAACCTACTCTAACCCTAGCCCTAGGCGTAACTCTAACCCTAACCATAACTTAACCCTAACACATATCCTAAGCCTAAACTCTTTCCCTAACCTAACCCTAACACTTACCACTAAGCTAAACCTAACCCTAACCCTAAACCTAACCCTAACGCTAACCCTAACGCTAAAACTAACCCTAAACCCTGACCCTGACTCTGACCCTGACCCTGACCGTGACCCTAACCCTAACCCCTAACCCTAACAGTAACCCTAACCCTAAACCCTAACCCCAACCCTAACACTAAACCCTAACCCTAACCTTAACACTAACCCTAACACATAACCCTAGCATAACACTAATCCTAACGCTAAATGTAATGCTAACCCTAACCCTAAACCCTGACCCTGACCCTAACACTAACCCCTAACCCTAACCCTGACCCTGACCCTGACCCCAACACTAACACTAACCCTAAAACTAACCCTAACCCTAGCCCTAACCCTAATCCTAACCCAAACCATAAACCTAACCCCTAACCCTAACCCTAATCCCTAACCCTAACCCTAACCTAACCCTAACCCTAACCCTAACCCCTAACCCTAACCCTAAACCCAACCCCTAACCCTAACCCTATCCCTAACCTAACCCTAACCCTAACCCTAACCTAACCCTAAACCCTAAAACGTAACACTAATCCTAACCCTAACCCTAACCCCTGACCCTGACCCTGAACCTAACCCTAACCCTATCCCTAACACTAACCCTAACTGTAACGCTAACCCTAAACCTTAACACTAACCTTAACCCTAACCCTAACCCTAACCCCCCAACCCTAAACCTAACCCCAACCCCAACCCCTAACCCTAAACCCAACCCTAACACCAACCCCAACTGGAACCCTTAACCTAACCCCAACCCCAACCCTAATCCCAACCCCAATCCCAACCCTAACCCTAAAACCAATCCCAACCCCAACCCACACACCAACCCTAACCCCAACCCCAACTCTAACCCTAACCATAACCCTATCCCTAACCCCTAACCGTAACCTTAACCCTAACCCATAACCCTAACTCTAACACTAACCCTAACTCTAAGCCTAACCCTAACCCAAATGTTAACGCTAACCCTAACGCTAACCCTAACCCTAAACCCGGACCCTGACTCTGACCCTCAACCTAACCCCTAACCCTAACACTAACCCTAACCATAAGTTAACCCTAAACCCTAACCCTAAACCTAACCCTAACCCTAATCCTAAACCCTAACCATAACCCTAACACTAACCCTGACCCTAAACCCTAACCTAACACTAACCCTAACCGCTAACCTTATCCCTAACCCTAACCAAAACCCCTAACCCTAACCATAACACTAAACCTACACCTAACCCTAACCCTAACACCTAATCCTAACCCTAATCCTAACCCCTAACCCTAACTCTAATCCTTACTCCTAACCCTAACCCTAACACTTACCCTAACAAAACCCCTAACCCTAACCCTAACCATAACCCTAACCCTAACTCCTCTAAACTTAACCCTAATCCTACCTCTACCCCTACCGCTAACCCAACCGTAACCTTATCCCTAAACCTAACCACAACCCATAAACCTACTTCACCACTACCCCTACCCATAACCATAACCCTATCCCTAAACCCTAAACCATAACTCTAACCCTAACCCTAACACTAAACACTAACCCTTACCTTAACCCTAACCCAACCCTAAAACTAACCCTAACCCTACCACTAACCACAACCCCTACTCTACCCCTAATCCTAGCCCTAACTCTATTCTAAACATAACCCTAATCCTAACCCTCTATAACAATAAACCCAATAGTAAGGCTAACCTTAACCCTAAACCTAACCCCAACGCCAACCCTACCCTAAACCTATCCTAAACATAGCCCTAGGCCTAACTCTAACCATAACCCTAACTTTAACCCTAACACATATCCTAAGCCTAAAGTCTTTTCTGACCCTAATCCTAAACACTAACCCTAACACTAACCATAATCCCTAACCCTAACCTTAACCCTAATACTATCCCTAACCTTAACTCTAACACTAACAATAACACTAAACCCCAACCGTAAACCTAGCCCTAGCCCTAGCCCTATCCCTAGCCATAGCACTAGCCCCAATTCTAAACCTATCCTTAGCCCAAACCATAACATTAACACTAACCCTAAACCTAAACCTAAACCAAACCATAACCCTAACCCTAACCGTAACGAAAACCCCTAACCCTAACCCTAACCCTAACCCCTAAGCCTAACCCTAACACTAAACCTAACCCTAACCCTAAACCCTAACCCTAACAACCTAAACCTAATCCTAACCCTAACCGTAACCCTAACCCCCAACCCCAACACTGACCCTAACCCCAACCCTAATCCTAACCCTATCCCTAACCCTAAAGCTAACCCTAACGCTAATGCTAACCCTAACCCTAAACCCTGACCCTGACACTGAACCCAACCGTAATCCTAACCCTAACACTAACCCTAACCGTAACGCTAACCCTAAACCCTAACACTAACCCTAAACCTAATCCCTAACCCTAACCCTAACCTTAACCCCAACCCAACCCTAACCCTAACCCTAACCCTACCCCACACATACCTTTAACCCTACTACTAGCCCTATCCCTAACCCTAACCCTAACCCCTAAACCTACACCTAACCCTAACACTTAACCCTAACTCAAATACTAGCCCCAACACTAAAACCTAAACCTAACCCTAACACTAATCCCTAACCCTAACCCTAACCCTAACTTCTAACCCTAATTGCTAACCCTAACCCTAACCCTAACTCGTCTAAACCTAACTCTAACCCTACCTCTACCCCTACCCCTAACCCAACCGTAACCTTATCCCTAACCCGAACCACAACCCCTAATCCTACCTGCACCACTACCCCTACCCAAAACCATAACCCTATCCCTAAACCCTAAACCATAACTTACCCTAACCGTAACATTAAACACTAACCCTTACCTTAACCCTAACCGAACCGTAAAACTAACCCTAACCCTAACACTCACCACAACTTCTAAACCAACCCCTAACACTAGCCCTAACCCTATTCTAACCATAAACCTAAACCCAACCCTCTATAACAATAAACCTAATAGTAACGCTAACCTTAACCCTAAACATAACCCCAACGCCAACTCTATCCTACATCTACCCTAAAACTAGCCCTAGGCCTAACTCTAACCCTAACCCTAACCTTAAACCTAACACTATCCCTAACTCTAAACCTAACCCTAACGCTAACATTAACCCTAAACCTAACCCTAAACCAAACCATAACCGAAACCCTAACCAAACCCCTAACCCTAACCCTAACATTAACACTAACACTAACCCCAATTCTAACCCTAAACTGTAACCCTAACCCTAACCACTAAACCTAACCCTAACCCTAACCTTAACCCCAACCCCAACCCCAGCCCCTAACCCCAACCCCAACCCCAACCCTAACCCTAACCCTAACCCCAACCCCAACCCTAACCCCAACCACAATCCCAACACTAACCCCAACCCCAATCCCAACCCTAACCCCAACCCCAACCCTAACCCCAACCTCACCCCTAACCCTAACCCTAACCTTATCCCTAACCCCTAACCCTAACCCTAACACTAACAATAACCCCTAACCCTAAACCTAACTCTAACGCTAACCCTAATGCTAACGCTAACCCTAATGCTAACCCTAACCCTAAACCCTGACCCTGACCCTGACCCTTACCCTAACCCTAATCCCATCACTAACACTAACCGTAATTCTAAACCTAAACCCTAACCCTAACCCTAACCTTAACCCTAATCCTAAGCCCCACTCCTAACCCTAACCCTAACCCTAAACCCTAACCCTAATCTTAACCCTATCCCTAACCGCTAATCCTATCCCTAACACTAAACAAAACCCCAAACCTTAAACCAAACCCTAATCCTAAACCTAACCCGAATCCTAACCCTAACCCTAACCCCAAACCAAACCCTAACCCCAACCCTAAACCAAAACCCCAACCCTAACCCTAACCCTAACACTAACCCTAACCCTAACCCCAACACTAACCCTAACCTAACCCTAAACTAACTCTAACCTCTAACCCGAACCCTAACCCTAACCCCAACACTAACCCCAACCCTAACCCTAACCCTAACCTAACCGTAACCCTCAACCTAAAACCTAAAACATAACACTAACCCTAACCATAACCCTAACCCTAAAATAACCCTAAATCCTAACCCTAACCCTAACCCTAACCCCAACTCTAACCCCACCCCTAACCCTAATGTAACCCTAACACTAACCCTAACCACTAACCCTAACCCTAACCCTAAACCTAATACTAACCCCTATGCTAACCCTAACCCTAACCCTAACCCTAACGCTAATCCTAACACTAAACCCTGAGCCTGACTCTGACCCTGATCCTGACCCTGACCGTGACCCTAACCCTAACCCTAACCCTAACACTAATCCTAACCCTAAACCCTAACCCTAACCCTAACCATAACCCTAAACTTACACCTAACCCTAACCCTAACACCTAATCCTAACCCTAACCCTAACCCTTACACTAACAAAAACCCCTAACCCTAACCCTAATCATAACCCTAACCCTAACTCGTCTAAACTTAACCCTAACCCTACCTCTACCAGTACCGCTAACCCAACCGTAACCTTATCCCTAACCCTAACCACAACCCATAAACCTACTTCACCACTACCCCTACCCATAACCATAACCCTATCCCTAAACCCTAAACGATAACCCTAACCCTAACACTAACACTAAACACTAACCCTTACCTTAACCCTAACCCAACCCTAAAACTAACCCTAACCCTACCACTAACCACAACCCTTAATTCTACCCCTAATCCTAGCCCTAACTCTATTCAAACCCTAACCCTAATCCTAACCCTCTATAACAATAAACCCAATAGTAAGGCTAACCTTAACCCCAAACCTAACCCCAACGCCAACCCTACCCTAAACCTACCCCAAAACTTAGCCCTAGGACTAACTCTAACCATAACCCTAACTTTAACCCTAACACATATCCTAAGCCTAAAGTCTTTTCTGACGCTAACCCTAAACACTAAACCTAACACTAACCATAATCCCTAACCCTAACCTTAACCCTAACACTATCCCTAACCCTAACCCTAACCCCTACACTATCCCTAACCTTAACTCTAACACTAACAATAACACTAAACACTAACCGTAAACCCTGCCCTAGCCCTAGCCCTATCCCTAGCCGTAGCACTAGCTCTAATTCTAAACCTATCCCTAGCCCAAACCATAACATTAACACTAACCCTAAACCTAACCCTAAACCAAATCATAACCCTAACCCTAACTGTAACCAAAACCCCTAACCCTAACCCTAACCCCCAACCCCCTAAGCCTAACCCTAACACTAAACCTAACCCTAACACTAAAACCTAACCCTAGCAACCTAAACCTAATCCTAACCCTAACAGTAACCCTAACCCCAACCCCAACCCTAACCCCAACCCCAACACTAACCCTAACCCCAACCCTAATCCTAACCCTGTCCCTAACCCTAAAGCTAACCCTAACGCTAACGCTAACCCTAACCCTAAACCCTGACCCTGACACTGAACCTAACCCCAATCCTAACCCTAACACTAACCCTAACCGTAACGCTAACCCTAAACCCTAACACTAACCCCTAACCCTAATCCCTAACCCTAACCCTAACCTTAACCCCTAACCCAACCCTAACCTTAACCCTAACCCTACCCCACACATACCTTTAACCCTACCTCTATCCCTATCCCTAACCCTAACCCTAACCCCTAAACCCACACCTAACCCTAACACTTAACCCTAACTCAAATACTAGCCCCAACACTAAAACCTCACCCTAAACCTAACAGTAAACCCTAACCCTAACCCTAACTTCTAACCCTAATTGCTAACCCTAACCCTAACTCGTCTAAACCTAACCCTAACCCTACCTCTACCCCTAACCCAACCACAAAACCCTAATCCTACCTGCACCATTACCCCTAACCAAAATCATAACCCTATCCCTAAACCCTAAACCATAACTTACCCTAACCCTAACACTCACCACAACTTCTAAACCAACCCCTTAACACTAGCCCTAACCCTATTCTAACCATAAACCTAAACCTACCCTCTATAACAATAAACATAATATTAACGCTAACCTTAACCCTAAACTTAACCCCAACGCCAACCCGACCCTACACCTACCCTAAAACTAGCCCTAGGCCTAACTGTAACCCTAACCCTAACCTTAAACCTAACACTATCCCTAACACTAAACCTAACCCTAACCCTAACATTAACCCTAACCCTAACCCTCAACAAAACCCTAACCATAACCCTAACCAAACCCCTAACACTAACCCTAAACCTAACCCTAACCCCTAAACCTAACCCTAACCAAAACCCCTAACCTTAACCCTAACCCTAACCCTAAACCAAACCCTAACCCTAAACCTACCCCTAACCCTAACCCTAAACCAAACTCTAACCCTAACCCTAACCCTAACCCTAAACCAAACCCTAAACCTAAGCCTAACCCTAACCGTAACCCTCACACCAACCCTAACCCTAACCCCAACCCGAACCCTAACCCTAACCCCAAACCCAATGCTAACCCTAACCCCAACCATAACCCGAAACCTAACCCTAACCCCAACCCTAACCCCAAACCCAACCCCAACACTAACCCCAACCACAATCCCAACCCTAACCCCAATGCAAATCCCAACCGTAACCCCAATCCCATCCCTAAATCCAACCCCAACCCTAACCCTAACACCAACCCCTAACCCTAACCATAACACTAACCCTAACACTAAAACTCTTCTAACCGTAAAACTAAGAGTAACGCTAACCCTAACCCTAACCCTAACCCTAACCCTAACCCGAACCCTTAACCCAACCCTAAACCTAACCCATAACCCTACCCCTAACCCCTATTCCAACCCTAAACCTAACCCTAATTCCAACCACTAAACCTAACCCTAACACTAAACCCTAACCCTAACCCCTAACCCTAACCCTAACCCTAACCCCTAACCCTAAACCAAACCCCTAAACCTAAACCTTAATCCAACAATAACCCTAACCCTAACCCACACATACATTTAACCCTACCCTTATCCCTATCCCTAACCCTACCCGTAACCCCTTAACCCACACCTAACCCTAAAACCTTACCCAAACCCTAAACCTAGTCCTATCCCTAACCCTAGCACTAGCCCTAAATCCTAAACCTATCCCTAGCCTGAACCAAAACCCTAACACTAACCATAACCTTAACCCTAAACCTAACCCTAAACCAAACACTAACCCTAACCCTAATCAAAACCCCTAACCCTAACCCTAACCCCTAACCCAAAGCCTAACACTAACCCAAACCCTAACACTAACCCTAAACCGTAGCCCTAACCCTAACCCCTAAACTTAACACTATCCCTAACCCTAACACTAACACCAACCCTAAAACTAACCCTATCCCCAACCCTAACCCTAACCCCCAACCACAGCCCTAACCCTAAACACAACCCTAACCCTAACCCTAACCCTAACCCCAACCCTAAACCTAAACCCAAACCCAACCCTAACACCAATGACAATACCAACCCTAACACCAACCCCAATTCCAACCCTAACCACAACCACAAACCTAACCCCAACCTCAACCCTAACTCTTATCCTAACCCTATCGCTAACTACTAACCCTAACACTAACCCTAACCACTAACCCTAACCCTAACACTAACCCTAACCGCTAACACTAACCCTAACCCTAAACCTAACGTGAGCCCCAACTCTAACCCTAACCCCAAACCCAGCCGTAACCCTAAACCCAACCCTAACCCTAACCCTAACCCTAACCCCAACCCTAACCCTAACCCGAACACCAATCCTAACCCTAACCCCTAACCCTAACACTAACCCCTAACCCCTAACCATAAGCCTAACCCTAACCCTAATGCTAACCCTGATGCTAACGCTAACCCTAATGCTAACCATAACCCTAAACCCTAACCCTAACCCCAACCAAAACCCCTAACCCTAACCCTAATCCTAACCAAAACCATAACCCCTAACCCTAAACCCTAAAACCTAACACTAAACCTAACCATAACCCTAACCCTAAAATAACCCTAAATCCTAACCCTAACCTTAACCCTAACCCCAAACCCTAACCCCAACGCGAATCCTAACCTTAACCCCAACCCTAAACCTAACCTAACACTAACATTAACCCTAACCCTTAACCCTAACCCTTACCCTAACCCTAATCCTAACACTAACCCCTAATGCTAACCCTAACCCTAACACTAACCCTAACCCCTACCCCTAACGCTAAACCTAACCCTAAGCCCTGACCCTGACTCTGACCCTAACCCTGACCCTGACCCTGACGGTAAACCTACCCCTAACCCTAACACTAACCCTAACCCTAAACCCTAACCCTAACCCTAACACTAAACCTATCCCCTAACCCTAACCCTAAATCTTACCCCTAACCCTAACCCTAATGCTAACCCTAACCTAAACCCCTAACCCTAACACTAACCCTAAACCTCTTCTAACCCTAAACCTAAGAGTAACGCTAACCCTAACCCTAACCCTAGCCCTAAACCAAACCCTAACCCGAACTCTAAACCCTAATCCTAACCCTAACCTTAAACCCTAAACCTAACCCTTTCCCTAACACTAAACCTAAGCCAATACTAACCCTAATCCCAACCCTAACCCTAACCCACACATACCTTTAACACTACCGCTGCCCCTACCCCTAACCCTAAACCTAACCCAACCCTACCCCTACCCCAAACCTAACCTTAACCCTATACCAACCCTACCCCTACTTCTAACGCTAACCCTAAAACTCACCCAAACCTAACCCTAACCCTAGCCCTAGCCCAACCCCTAAACCTAGCACTAGCCCTTGACCTAAACCTAGCACTAACCTTAACCATAACCCTACCCCTAAACTCTAAACACTAACCTTAACCTTATCCCTAACCTTATCCCAACCCTGACCCTAACACTAACCCCAACCCCTAACACTAACCCTAAAATCTAACCCTAATCCTAACCCTAACCTTAACCCTAAACCCTAACCATAATCCAAACCCTAGCCCTAGCCCTAGCCCTAAACCTATCCCTAGCCCTAACGCTAACCCTAACGCTAACCCTAACCCTAAACCCTGACCCTGACACCTGACCTGACCCTAAACCGAACCATAACCCTAATCGTAACCCCAACCCTAACCCTAAACCTAACCCCAAACCTAACCCTAACGCTAACCCTAACCTTAACCCCAATCCCAACACTAACGTTAACCCCAACCACCAATCCCAACCCTAATCCCAACCCCAACCCTAACCCCAACCCCAACACTAATCCTAAAGCTAACCCTAACCCTAATCCTAAACCCTAACCCTAACCCTAACACCAACCCCAATCCCAACCCTAACCCCAACCCCAAACCTAACCGCAACCCCAACCCTATCCTTAGCCCTAAACCTAAGTACTAACCCTAACCATAAACATAACCCTAAACCTCTTCTAACCCAAAACCTAAGACTAACGCTAACCCTAACCCTAACCCTAACCCCAACCCTAACCCTAACCCTAACCCCTAAACCCAACCGTAACCCCTAAACCTATTCCTAACCAATAACCCTAACCCTAACCCTAAACCTAACCCTATCCCCTAACCCTAACCCCTAACCCTAACAACTAACCCTAACACTTAACCCTAAGCCTAACACTAACCCTAATGCTAACCGTAATCCTAACACTAACACTAACGCTAACCCTAACCCTAAACCCTGACACTGACCCTGACCCTAACCCTAACCCTCTATAACCATAAACCTAATAGTAACGCTAAACTTAACTATAAACCTAACCCCCATGCCAACCCTACCCTAAACGTACCTAAAACCTAGCCCTAGGCCTAACATTAACCCTAACCCTATACATAGCTCGAAACATAACACTACCACTAACCCTAACCCTAACCATAAACCTAACCCTAACCATAAACCTAACCCTAACCCTAACCTTAACCCTAAACCCTAACCCTAACCCTAACACCAACCCTAACCCTAACCCTAACACCAACCCTAACCCTAACCCCAACCTCAATCCTAACCCTAACCGCAACCCTAACCCTAACCCTAACCCTAAAACCTTACCCTGACCCCTGAACCTAACCCTAACACTAACTCTAACCGTTACGCTAACCCTAAATCCTAACACTAACCCTAACCCTAACCCTAACCCTAACCCTAAACCCTAACCCTAACCCTAAACCTAACCCTAACCTAACCCAACCCTAAGCCCCTAACCCTAACTCTAACCCTAAACCCTAAACCTAAAACTAACCAAACCCCTAACACTAACCCTAACACTACACCAAATCCTAACCCTAACCCTAACACTAACACTAACCCTAACCCTAAACCGTAACTCTAACACTAACCCCTAAACCTAACCCTAACCGTAACAGCAAACCTAACCCTAACCCTAGCCCCAACCCTAACCCTATCCCTAACCCTAACCCAACCCCAACCATAACCCCAACCACAATCCCAACCCTAACCCAACCCCAATCCCAACCCTAAACCCAACCCCAACCCTAACCCCGACCTCAACCCTAACCCTAACCATAAACCTATCCCTAACCCCTAAACCTAACCCTAATGGTAACCGTTACCCTAACGCTAAGGCTAACCCTAACGCTAACCCTAAACCCTAACCCTAACCCTAACCCTAAGCATAACGCTAACCCTAAACCCTAACCCTAACCCTAACCCTAACCACTAACCCTATCCTTAACCCTAACCAAAAACCCTAACTCTAACCCTAACAATAAACCAAACCCTAACCCTAAACCTAACCCTAACCCTAAAACAAACCCTAATGGTAACCCTAACCCTAATCCTAAACCAAACCCTAACCCTAACCCTAACACCAACCCTAACCCTAATCCTAACCCCCAACCCTAAACCTAACCCCAACCCCAACCCTAACCCTAATCCCAATCCAAACCCTAACCCTAACCCTAACAACAACCCTAACCCTAAAATCAACCTCAACCCTAAACAGAAGCACAATCCCAACCATAAACCCAACCCCAATCCCAACGCTAACCGCAACCTCAAACCTAACCCCAACCCCAACCCCAACCCCAACCCTAACCCTAACTCTAACCCTAAACACTAAAATCTAACACTAACCCTAACCGTAACCCTAACTGTAAAATAATCCCAAATCCTAAACCTAACCCTAACCCTAATGCCAACCCTTACCCCAACCCTAACCCCAAACCTAACCCTAATCTAACCCCAACACTAACCCTAACCACTAACCCTAACCCTAACCCTAACCCCTATGCTAACCCTAACCCTAACCCTAATGCTAACACTAACGCTAAATCTAACCCTAAACCCTGATCCTGACTCTGACCCTGAGCCTGACCCTGACCGTGACCCTAACCCTAACCCTAACCCCTAACACTAACTCTAACCCTAAACCCTAACAATAACCCTAACCATAACCCTAAAGCTAAACCTAACCCTAAACCTAACACCTAATCCCAAACCTAACCCTAACCCCTAACCCTAACCCTAACCCTAACCCTTACCCTAACTAAAACCCCTAACCCTAACGCTAACCCTAACCCTAACTCTAACTCATCTAAGCCTAACCCTAACCCTACCTCTACCCCTACCCCTAACCCAAACATATCCTTATCCCTAACCCTAAGCACAACCCCTAAACCTGCCTGCACCACTACCCCTACCCATAACCGTAACCCTATCCCTAAACCCTAAAACATAACGCTAACCCTAACCCTAACACTAAACACTAACCCTTACCTCAACCCTAACCCAACCCTAACACTAACTCTAACCCTAACACTAACCACAGTCCCTAAACCTACCCTAACCCTAGTCCTAACCCTATTCTAACCATAACCCTAAACCTAACCCCTGTATAACACTAATCATAATAGTAACGCTAACCTTAATCCTAAACTTAACCCCAACGCCAACCCTACACTAAACCTACCCTAAAACTTGCTCTAGGCCTCACTCTAACCCTAAACCTAAGTTTAAACCTAACACATATCCTAAGCCTAAACTCTTTCCCTAACCCTAACCCTAAACCCTAACCCCAACCCCCAACCCAAATCCCTAACCCTAACCTTAACCCTAACCCTAACCCTAATCCTAACCCTAAACCCTAACGCTATCCCTAAACTTAACTCTAACCCTAACCATAACACTAATCACTAACTGTAACCCTAGCTCTAGCCCTAGCCCCTAGCCCCTAGCCCCAGCACGAGGCCTAAATCTAAACCTATTCCTAGCCCGAACCATAACCCTAACACTAACCCTAACTCTAAATCTAACCTGAAACCAAACCCTAACCCTAACCCTAACTGTAATCAAACCCCTAACCCTATCCCTAACACTTGACCCTAACCCAAACATTAACCCTAACTCTAATTCTAAACCCTAAACCTAATCCTAACTCCTAAACCTAACCCTAACCCTAACAGCAACCCTAACCCTAACCCTTACTCCAACAACAATCCCAACCCTAACCACAACCCTAATCCCAACAATAACACCAAACCCAACCCAAATCCCAACCTCAACCCTAACCCTAAACGTAACCCAATGCTTAACCCCCTAACCCTAAACCCTAACACTACGCTAACCCTAAACCCTAACCCTAACCCTAACCCTAACTGCTAACCCTATCCCTAACCCTAACCAAAACCACTAACTCTAATCCTAAACCTAAACCAAACCCTAACCCTAAACCTAACCCTAACGCTAACCCTAACGCTAAACCTAACACTAAACCATTACCCTGACTATGACCCTGACCCTGACCCTGACCCTAACATTAACACTAACCCTAAACACTAACCCTAAACCTAACCCTTATCCCTAACCCTAACCGTAACCCTAACCCTAACCCTAACCAAACACCTAACCCTAACCCTAACCGTAAACCCTAACCCTTACCCTAACCGCTAACCCTATCCATAACCCTAACCAAAACCACTAAACCTAAACCTAACCCTAAACCAAACCTTAACCCGAAACCTAACCCTAACCCTAAACCTAACCCTAAACCAAACCCTAATCCTAACCCTAACCCTAAACCAAACCCTAACCCTAACCCTTTCCCTAACCTTAACCCTAACACCAACCCTAACCACAACCCTAACCCCAAACACAATCCCAACCCCAACCCCAACCCTAACCATAATCCCAACCCTAACACTAACCCTAACCCTAACCCTAACCCCAAGCCTAACCCTAACCCCAACCCTAACCCTAAGCCTAAACCCTAACCTAACCCCAACCCTAAACTTAACCCTAAACCCCAACCCTAACCCCAACCTAACCCTAATCCTAAACCCTAAGCCTAACCCTAACCCTAACCCTAACCCTAAACTTAACCCTAAACCTACCCCTAACCCTAACCCTAAACCTAACCAAAACCCGTAACACTAAACCCTAAACCTAACCCTAAACCGCTTTAACCCTAAACCTAAGAGTAACGCTAACCCTAACCCTAACCATAAACCATACCCTATCCCTAACCATAACCCTAACCTTAACCCTAATCCTAACCCTATCCCCTAACCCTAATCCTAACCCTAACCCAACCCTAAACCTAACCCCTAACTCTAACTCTTACCCACACATACCTTTAACCCTGCCCCTACCCCCTATCCCTAACCCTAACCATAACCCCTAAACCTACACACCTAACCCTAACCCCTAACCCTAACTCAAACCCTAGCCCTAACACTAAACCTAAACCTAACCCTAACACTAAACCCTATCCCTAACCCTAACCTTAACCCAACCCTGACCCTAACCCTAACCCCAACCCCTAACACTAACCCTAAACCCTAAACTTAATCCTAACTCTAACCTTAACACTAAACCCTAACCCTAACCCTAAACCTAACACTAAACCTAACCCCAACCGTAACCCTAAACACTAATCCTAAACCTAAACCAAACCTTAACCCTCACTCTAACCCTTAACCTAACCCTAACACCAAACCTAACCCTAATCCTAACCCCAATCCTAACCTTAATGCCAACCCCAACCCTAAACCCAACCCCAACCATAACCCCAACCCACACTAACCCTAACATAACCCTAACACTAACCCCAACCCCTAACCCTAAATCTAACCCTAACTCTAACCCCTAACGCTAACCCTAACCCTAACCCTAACCCTAACTGTAACCCTAACCCTAATCTTAACCCTAACTCGTCTAACCCTAACCCTAAACCTACTACTACCCATCTACATACCCTTACCCCTAACTCTAACACAACCCTAACCTCAAAACTAATCCTAACCTTCACCACCACCCCTATCCATACCCCTACTCCTAACACTAACCTCAATGTTAAACCGAACCCTATCCCTAAACTCTAAACCCTAACCCTAACACTAAACTTAACACTAAACACTAAACCTAAACCTAACACTAAACCAAAACTAACACTATCCCTAAACCTAACACTAACCACAACCCCTAACCTTACCTCTAACCCTAACCCTAACCCTAAAACTAAACCTAAATCCTAACACTAACCCTAACCCTAAACCTAATCCTAATCCAACCCTAACCCTTACCTTAACTCTATCCCTAACCCTAACCGTAACCCTAGCCCTAACCCAAGCCCTAGCCCTAGCCCTAACCATATCCCTAGCCCTAGCCCTAACCCTAAACATAACGCTAACCCAACCCTAAACCTAACCCTAACTTTAACCCTAATCCTTAACCTAAACCCTGAATTCTAACACTAATCCTAAACGTAAACTATAACTCTAACCCTAACCTTAACCCTAACCCCAACCCCAACCCCAACCCTAACCCCAACCCCAACCCCAACCCTAACCCCAGCCCCAACACTAACCATAACCCTAACCCTAACCCTAACCCCTAACCCCAAATCTAATCCTAACCCTAACCCTAAAACTAACCCTAACACTAACGCTAAATCTAACCCTAAACCCTGACACTGACTCTGACCCTGACCCTGTCCCTGATCCTGACCCCTAACCCTAACCCTAACCCTAACCTTACACCTAACCCCAAACCCAACCCCAACCCTAACCCTAACCCTAACCCCTAACCCTAAATCTAATCCTAACCCTAACCCTAACACTAACCCTAACCCCTAATTTTAAACCTAACCCTAACCCTAACGCTAATCCTAACACTAAACCCTGACACTGACTCTGACCCTGACCCTGTCCCTGATCCTGACCATAACCCTAACCCTAACCCAAATCCTAATCCTAACCCTAACCCAAAACTAACCCTAACCCCTAACCCTATCCCTAACCCTCACATACCTTTAACCATACACCTACACCTATCCCTAACCCTAACCCCTAAACCTACACCTAACCCTAACCCCTAACCCAAAGTCAAACCGTAGCCCTAATACTAAACCTAACCCTAACCCTAACACTAAGCCCTAACCCTAACCCTAACTTCTAACCCTAACCGCTAACCATAACGCTAACCCTAACCTTAACCCAACCCTGACCCTAACCCTAACCCCAAACCCTAACACTAACCCTAAACCCTAACCCTAACCTTAACCCTAAGCCCTAACCATAACCCTAACCCTAGCCCTAGCCCTAACACTAACCCTAATAATAACCCTAACCCTAAACCCTAAACCCTAACCCTAACCCTAACCTTAACACTAAACTCTAACCCTAACCCTAACACTAACACAAACCTAACCCTATCCCTAAACCTAACACTAACCACAACCCCTAACCTTACCTCTAACCCTAACCCTAACCCTATACCTAAACCTAAATCCAAACACTAACCCTAACCCTAAACCTAAACACTAACCCTAATCCTAATCAAACCCTAACCCTTACCCTAACTCTATCCCTAACCCTAACCGTAACCCTAGCCCTAGCCCAAGCCTTAGCCTTAGCCCTAACCATATCCCTAGCCCTAGCCCTAACCCCAACCATAACGCTAACCCAACCCTAAACCTTACCCTAACTTTAACCCTAATCCTAAACCTAAACCCTGAACTCTAACACTAACCCCAAACGTAAGCTATAACTCTAACATTAACCCAAACCTAACCCTATCCCGAAACCCTAAACCCTAACTCTAACCCTAACCCTAAACATTAAACCTAACCGTAAACAACACCAACACTAACCCTAACCCTAACCACAACCCCTAAACCTACCCCTAACCTTAACCCTAACCCCTAATCCTAACACTAACCCTAACACTAACCACTAAACCTAACCCTGACCATAACCATAAACCCTACACCTAACCCTAACCCTAACCCGAAACCCTAACACTAACCCAACCCTAACTCTATCCCTAATCCTAACCCTAACCCTAAAATTAAACACTAAACCTAACACTAACCCTAAACCCTAACCCTACACCTAGCCGTAGTCCTAGCTCTGGCACTATTTCTGAACCTAATCCTAGCCCTAGCCCTAACCCTAACACAATGCTAACCCTAAACCTAACCCCAACTCATACCCCTACCCCTATCCCTAATCCCTAACCCTAAATCTAACCCTAACCTTAACTCTGAACCCTAACCCTATCTCCATCCCCAACCCTAAACCCAAACCTAACTCTAACCCTGAACCATAAACCCTAACCCTATCCCTAACCGTAAACAAACCCTAATCCCAACACTAACTTCAACCCATTTCCCTACCCGTACCCCTACCCCTAACCGATAACTCTAAACCTAACCCTAACCCCTAACACTAACCATAACCCTAAACCATACCCTAACCCAAAACTCTAACCCTAACCCTAACCGTAGTCTAAGCCCCAGCCATAGCCCTAGCAATAGCCCTAGTCCTAACCGTATCACTAGCCCTAACCCTAACACTAACACTAACCCCAATTCTAACCCTAACAGCAAACCTAATCCAACAATAGCACTAACCTTAACCCTGACCCCAACCCATCCACATACCACTACCCCTAACCCTAATACTAACCCTAAGCCTTAACCGTAACCCTAACTCTAAACCTACCCCTACAGTTACACCTAACCCTAACCAAACCCTAACCCTAACCCAGGCCTAGCCCTTACCCTAAACTTAACCCTAACCCTAAACCTACCAATACACTTACACCTAACCCTAACCCAACCCTAACCCTAACCCTAACCCCTAGCCCTACCTAGCCCTCACCCTAACCTTAACCCTAACCCTAAACCTAATCCCTAACCCCTAACCCCAACCCAACCCAACCCTAACCCTAACCCTAACCCTAACCCTAACCCTAAACCAAACCCTAAGGGTAACACTAACCCTAACCCTAACACTAACCTAAACCTAACTCTAACCCTAATAATAACCCTAACACTAACGCTAACCCTCGACCTAATCCTATCGCTAGCCCTAACCCTAACACTAACACTAATCCTAAATCCCAAAACCTAACACTAACCCTAACCATAAACCTAACCCTACAATAACACTAAATCCTAACCCTAACCCTAACCCTAACCATAAACCTCTTCTAACCCTAAACCAATAGTAATGCTAACCCTAACCCTAACCCTAAACCTAACCCAACCCAACCCTAACCCCAACCCTAACCCACACTTACCTTTCACCCTACCCCTACCCCTATCCATAAACCTAACCCTAACCCCTAAACCTATACCTAACCCTAGCCCCTAACCCCAACTCAAACCCTAGCCCTAACACTAAAACTAAAACTAACCCCTAACACTAAACCCCTAACCCTAACCCTAACTTCTAACCCTAACTGCTAACCCTAACCCCAACTCGTCTAACCCTAACCCTACCTCTATCCTTACACCTAACCCAACTGTAACCTTATCCCTAACCCTAACCACAACCCCTAAACCTACCTGCAACCCTACCCCTAACCCTAACGATAACCCTATCCCTAAAACCTAAACCATAACCTTACCTTAGTCCTAACCCAAACCCTTACCAAACCCTCACCTTAACCCTAACCCAACCCTAACACTAACCCTAACCCTAACACTAACCACAACCCCTAAACCTAACCCTAACCCTAGCCCTAACCCTATTCTAACTCTAACCCTAAACCTAACACCCTATAACAATAAAACTAATAGTAACACTAACCTTAACCCTAAACCTAACCCCAATGCCAAACCTACCCTTACCCTAACCCTAACCCTAACCCTAAACCAAACCCTAACCCTAACCCTAACCCTAACCCCAAATCTAACCCCTAACCCTAACCCCAACCACTAATCCTAACCCTAACCCTAAACCTAAAACTCTTCTTACCCTAAACCTAAGTGTAACTCTCAACCCTAACCCTAACCCTAAACCTAACCCTAACCCTAATCCTAACCCTAACCCTAACACTAAACCCAACCACTAACCCTAACCCTAATCCCTATCCCTAACCCTAACCCTAACCCACATATACATTTAACCCTACACTTACCCCTACCCAGAACCCTAAACCTAACCCAAACCTACTCCTACCCCTAACCCTAACCTTAACCCCTAACCGAACCCTACCCCTACTCCTAAAGCTAACCCTTAAACTCACCCAACCCTAACCCTAACTCTAACCCCTAACCCTAACCCTAACCAAAACCCCTAACCGTAACCGTAACCCTAACCGAAACCCTAACCCTAAACCTAACCCCAACCCTAACCCCTAACCCTAACACTAACCCCAACCCCAACCCCTAACCCTAACCCTAACCAAAACCCCTAACCCAAACCTTAACCCTAAACCTAACCCTAAAACTAACCCCTAACCCTAATCCTAACCCTATCCCCTAACCCTAACTCAAATCCTAGCCCTAACACTAAATCTAACCCTAACCCTAACACTATACCCTAACTTCTAACCCTAACCGCTAACCCTATCCCTAACCCTAACTGGTCTAAATCTAACCCTAACCCTACTCTACTCCTACCCCTAACCCAACCGTAACCTTATCCCTAACCCTAACCACAACCCCTAAACCGACATGCACCCCTTCCCCTACCCCTAACCATAACCCTATCCCTAAATCCTAAACCATAAACCTAACCCTAACCCTAACACTAAACACTAACCCTTACTTTAACCCTAACCCAACCCTAACTCTAACCCTAACCCTAACACTAACCACAACCCCTAAACCTAACCGTAACCCTAGCCCTAAACCTATTATAACCCTAACCCTAAACATAACCCTCTATAACAATAAACCTAAGAGTAACGCTAACCTTAACCCCAAACCTAACCCTAACCCTAACCCTAACCCACACATACCTTTAACTCTACCCCTCACCCTAAACCTAACCCAACTCTACTCCTACCCCTAACCCTAAACTTAACCCTAACCCAACCCTTCACCTACCCCTAACGCTAACCCTAAAACTCACCCAACCCTATCCCTAACCCTAACCCTAGCTCAGCCCCTAACCCCTAGCCCTAGTCCTAGACCTAAACCTAGCACTAACCCTAACCATATCCCTGCCCCTAAACTCTAAACCCTAACTCTAACCCTAACCCTAACCCTAACTTTAACCCAACCCTTACCCTAACCCTAACCCCCAACCCCTAACACTAACCCCAAACCCTAACCCTAATCCTAACCCTAACCTTAACCCTAAGCCCTAACCATAACCCTAACCTCAGCCCTAGCCCTAGCCCTAACCCTATCCCTAGCCCTAACACTAACCCTAACACTAACCCTAACCCTAAACCCTAAACCCTAACACTAACACGATCCTAACCCTATACCTAACCCCAACCAATGCCTCTACCCATATTCTACCCCTATCCCTAACCCTAACACCTAACCATAAACCTAACACCTAACCCAAACCAAACGCTAACCCTAAACTTAAACCCTAACACTAACCCTAACCCTAACCCGAAACCTTACCCATAACCCTAACCCCTAACCCTAACCCTAACTGTAACCCTAACCCTAATCTTAACCCTAACTCTCTAACCCTAACCCTAACCCTAAACCTACTACTACCCATCTACATACCCTTACCCCTAACTCTAACACAACCCTAACCTCAACACTAATCCTAACCTTCACCACCACCCCTATCCGTACCCCTACTCCTAACACTAACCCCAACGTTAAACCGAACCCTATCCCTAAACCCTAAACCCTAACCCTAACCCTAACCTTAACACTAAACACTAAACCTAACCCTAACACTAAACCAAACCTAACACTATCCCTAAACCTAACACTAACCACAACCCCTAACCTTACCTCTAACCCTAACCCTAACCCTAAAACTAAACCCAAATCCCAACACTAACCCTAACCCTAAACCTAATCCTAATCCAACCCTAACCCTTACCTTAACTCTATCCCTAACCCTAACCGTAACCCTAGCCCCAACCCAAGCCCCAGCCCCAGCCCTAACCCTAAACATAACGCCAACCCAACCCTAAACCTAACCCTAACTTTAACCCTAATCCTTAACCTAAACCCTGAATTCTAACACTAACCCTAAACGTAAGCTATAACTCTAACCCTAACCCAACCCTAACCCTATCCTGCAACCCTAAACCCTAACTCTAACCCTAAACTTTAAACCTAACCCTAAAACAACACGAATACTAACCCCTAAACATAACGCTAACGCTAACCACAACCCCTAAACCTACCCCTAACCTTAACCCTAACCCCTAATCCTAACACTAACCCTAACACTAACCACTAAACCTAACCCTGACCCTAACCATAAACCCTACACCTAACCCTAACCCTAACCCGAAACCCTAACCCTAACCCAACCCTAACTCTATCCCTAACCTTACCCTAACATTAAACCCTAAACTTAACACTAACCCTAAAACCTAACCCCACACCTAGCTGTAGCCCCAGATCTGGCACTATTTCTGAACCTAATCCTAGCCCTAGCCCTAACCCTAACACAACGCTAACCCTAAACATAACCCCAACCCATACCCCTACCCCTATCCCTAATCCCTAACCCTAAATCTAACCCTAACCTTAACTCTGAACCCTAACCCTAACTCCATCCCCAACCCTAAACCCAAACCTAACACTAACCCTAAACCATAAACCTTAACCCTATCCCTAACCGTAACCAAACCCTAACCTTAACACTAATTACAACCCATTCCCCTACCCGTACCCCTACCCCTAACCGATAACTCTAACTCTAACCCTAACCCCTAACACTAATCATAACCTAAACCATACCCCAACCCAAAATTCTAACCCTAACCCTAACCCTAGTCTAAGCCCCAGCCATAGCCCTAGCAATAGCCCTAGCACTAACCCTATCTCTAGCCCTAATCCTAACTCTAACACTAACTCTAATTCTAACCCTAACAACAAACCAAACCCAACCATAGCACTAACCTTAACACTGATCCCAAACCATCCCCATACCACTACCCCTAACCCTAATACTAACCCTAACCCCTAACCGTAACCCTAACCGTAACCCTACCCCTACACTTACACCTAACCAAATCCAACCCTAACCCTAACCCCAACCCCAGACCTAGCCCTTACCCTAAACTTAACCCTAACCCCAAACCTAATCCTAACCCTAAACCCTAACCTTAACCCTAATCCAAACCCTAAGCGTAACACTAACCCTAACCCTAAAACTAACCTAAACCTAACCCTAACCTTGATATTAACCCTAACACTAACCCTAACCCTAGCCCCAACCCTATCCCTAGCCTTGATCCTAACACTAACACTAATCCTAAACCCTAAAACCTAACACTAACCCTAACCATAACCCTAACCTTACAATAAATCTAAATCCTAACCCTAATCCTAACCCTAAACCTAACCCTAACCCTAACACCCAAACCTAATCCTAACCAAAACCTTAACCCTAACACCTAACACCAACCCCAACCCTAACTCTAACCCCAACCCTAAACCTAACCCTAACCTTAACCCTAACCGCAACCCCAACCACAGCCCTAACCCCAACCCCAACACTAACCATAACCCTAACCCTAACCTAACCCCTAACCCTAAATCTAATCCTAACTCTAACCCTAAAACTAACCCTAACCCCTAATTTTAAACCTAACCCTAACCCTAACACTAATCCTAACACTAAACCCTGACACTGACTCTGACCCTGACCCTGTCCCTGATCCTGACCCTAACCCGAACCCTAACCCCAACCCCCAACCCTAAATGTAATCCTAACTCTAACCCTAACACTAACCCTAACCCCTAATTTTAAACCTAACCCTAACCCTACGCTAAATCTAACCCTAAACTCTGACACTGACTCTGACCCTGACCCTGTCCCTGATCCTGACCCTAACCCTAACCCTAACCCTAATCTTACCCCTAATCCCAACCACAACCCCAACCCTAACCCCAACCCCAACACTAACCCTAACCCTAACCCCTAACCCCAAATCTAATCCTAACCCTAACCCCTAACACTAACCCTAACCCCTAACTTTAAACCTAACCCTAACCCTAACGCTAATCCTAACACTAAACCCCGACACTGACTCTGACCCTGACTCCTGACCCTGAATCCTGACCCTAACCCCTAACCCTAACCCCAACCCTAACCCTAACCTAACCTAACCTAACCTAAACCTAAACCCTAACCTAACCCTAAACACTAACCCTAACCTAACCCTAACCCTAACCCCTATAACCTAACCCTAACCCTAGCCCTAACCCTAACCCTAACCCAACCTAAACCCTAAACCTAACCCTAACCCTATAACCCTAACCTAAAACCTAACCCCAACCCCCCAAACCTAACCCTAACCCTAACCTAACACTAACCCTAACCTAACCCTAACCCAAACCCTAAACCTAACCTAACCTAACCATAACCCCTAACCCTAACCCTAACCCTAACCCTAAACACCTAACCCTAACCCTAACCTAAACCTAACCCCAGCCTAACCAAAACCTAACCCTAACACTAACCCTAACCCAAACCCTAACCCCTAACCCTACCCGTAACCCTAACCCTAACACTAACCCTAACCCTAACCATAACCCTAACCCTAACCTAACCCTAACCCTAACCCTAACCTAACACTAACCCTAACACTAACCCTAACACTAACCCCAACTAACCCCAACCCTAACACTAACTCTAACCCTAACCTAACCCTAACCCTAAAACTCTAAACCTAACCCTAAACCTAACCTCACCTAACCCTTACAACCCTAACCTAACCCTAACCCAACTCTAACCCCAACCCTAACCCTAAACCTAACCCCTAACCCTAAACCTAACACTAACCCTAACCTAAACTCTAAACCTAACCCTAACCTAACCCCCAAACCTAACCCTAACCCTAACCTAAACACCTAACCCTAAACCCTAACACTAACTCCTAACCTAACCCTAACCCTAACCCTTACTAATCCTAACCCTAACCCTAACCATAACTCTAACCCTAACCCTAAAGCCTAACCCTAACCCTAACCTAAAACCTAACGCCTAACCTTAACCTAACCATAACCTAGCCCTAACCCTGGCCCTAACCCTAACCTAAAGCCCTAACCTAACACCTAACCCTAACCTAACCCAACCCCAACCCCAACCCTAACCCTAACCTAACCCTAACCTAACACTAAACCTAACCCTAACCCTAACCTAGCCCTACCCCTAACCCTAACCTAACCCTAAACCTAAACCTAACACTAACCATAAACCTAAACCATAAACCTAACGCTAAACCTAACCCTAACCAACCCTAAAACTAACCCTAAACCTAACCCCAACACAAACCCCTACCCCTAACCCCTACCACTAACTCCTACCCGTAATCCTAAAGCTAACCCTAAGCCTAACCCTAACGCCAAACCTAACCTAAATCTAAACCTCTTCTCCAAAACTAACCCTAACCCTAACATTTTCTAAACCTAACCCTAACCCTAAACCTCTTCCTAACCCTAACCAACCTAACCCTAACCTAAACCCATTAACCCTAACCCAACCACAACCCTAAACCCTAACCCAACCCTAACCCAACCTAACCTAACCCTAACCCCTAACCTCACCCTAACCCTAACCCCTAACCCCAACCCTAACCATAGCCCTAGCCCTAAACCTTACCCCAACCCCAACCCTAACCCTAACCCCTATCCCTCTAACCCTACTCTAACCCCTAACCAACCTAACTCCTTAACCCCAACCCTAAACCCAACCCCGCTAACGCTAAACCCAATGCCAACCCAAACCACCTAACCATACCCTAACCCTAAACCTAGCCCTAACACTACCCCAACCTAATCCCCAACCCCCAACAAAGCCTAACCTAACCCTAACCACAACACCAACCCCAATGCCCAAGCTCAACTGAACCCCAACCCAAACCTAACCCTAAAACCCTAACCCTCACCCTAACTCCGTTCACCCAACCCTAACCCCTAACCCCAATCCTAACACTAACCCTAACCTAACTGTAACCCCAACCCAGTCAAAATCTCATCCTAATTCCGCCTAACCCCAACCTTTGTCCCCAACCCTACTAACACACCCAAACTAACCCCAACCCCAATCCCAACCCCCACCCTAACCCTTAACATACCCCAACCCTAAACCTAACCCTAACCCGGACCCCCAACCCCAGCCCCAGCACATCCCCAGCCTACGCTAGCTCTGAACCTAACCCACCCTAACCGCCAACACTAACCCCAAACTCCCCAGCCACACCCCCTCCCTCACGCCATCCCTACTACACATACTCCTAATCCCCTAATCCCTAACCCAACCCCAGCCCCAAACAGGTCCCAATCCCCAACCAACCCTATATCGTACCAAACTTCCAACCCGCAACTATAACATACTAACCTCAACCATAACCTAGCCCCTAGCCGAAGCCCAGCCTCAAACACCCAGCCCTGCCCCAACACTAGCGCACTCTGACTCCTAACCCCTAACCATAACCATAACTCCTAACCTTTAAAATACCAACCCCAACCCCAATCCCATACCCTGACCTAACCCCTAACTCCAAACCCTAACCAAAAACCTCTCCATAAAAACTAACCCCACACTCCAAACCGGCCTCACCCTCAAGTATCACCCCACCCCTAACCCAAAACATCCCTAACCATAACCTAAGCCCAGCCCAGCCCAGCAACCCCCGACCTCCAGCCCTAGCCTGGCCTATCCCTAACCCCTAAGCCCCCTGGCTATTTTTCTTCTTTAACACTAACCTGAGCCTAACCTAACGTAACATAATGCTAACGCTAACCTAACCTGAAGCCCATTATTTTTATTTAACCTAACCTAACGCTATCACTAAATGTAACCGTAACGCTAACCTCAAGCCTTAGCCATAACTCTAACCTAATAACCTAACGTGCGCCCCAACCTAAACCTAACCCTAACCTAACCGCTAATCCTGTATCCTAACCCTAACCAAAACCTCTAACCTAGCCCTAACAATAAGCCAAACCTAACCCTAGCCTAACACTAACCCACTAACCTATCCTAACCTAACCAAGACCTCCAACCTAACCTAATAATAAACAAGCCTAACCTAAAGCCTAGCCTAGCCTAAAACAAACCCTAACGGTATTGCCCCTAACCTAAATCAAACCTAACTCTAATAACCTAGCTCTAGCTTCAACACCAGCTCTAGCCTAATCCTTCCCCCAGCCCCAACCCCCAGCCTAACCTAACAACAAGCCTAACCTGACACAGCCTCCAGCCTAAACAGGACCTGATCCCAGCCTAAAATGACCCCAGTCAACGCTAACCCCAGCCTCAGAGCCTAGCCCCAACCCCAGCCTAGCCCCAGCCTGGCCTAGCCTGGCCATAAACACTAAAATCTAACACTAACCTAACTTAAGCAAACCTAATGGTACAATAATCCCCTGAAATCCCCTAAAATAACCATAACCTAACGCCAACCTAACCCCAGTCCTAGCCCTAACCCCAAACCTCACTAACCTAGCCTAACACTAGCCTATTGATAGCCTAACCCCTAACCTGTACTAGCCCTGTCACTGGCCTATGCTGGCCCTAACCCCTAGCCTATAGCATTAACACTGCGCTAAATCTAACCTAAACCACAGATCTGACTCTGACCCTGACCCTGACCTGACCGTGAC